>PVLA01005936.1:0-134969 GCA_004027455.1 Hydrochoerus hydrochaeris
CACGCTCGAGCTCTGGCCTAGGATCTCACGCTCGAGCTCTGGCCTAGGATCTCACGCTCGAGCTCTGGCCTAGGATCTCACGCTCGAGCTCTGGCCTAGGATCTCACGCTCGAGCTCTGGCCTAGGATCTCACGCTCGAGCTCTGGCCTAGGATCTCACGCTCGAGCTCTGGCCTAGGATCTCACGCTCGAGCTCTGGCTTAGGCTTTGATTTGGTGACGCCAAACTTCCATATACTATACTGAAGTAAGCCCAGTAAAATTCTCCCTTTTATTAAAAGTATATTTTATGTGAGAACTTATTCAATTTTACTTTTCATTTCTCTTTTTATTAAAGTAGAATTTACATAGGGAAAAAGAATTTACCTAAGGGTACAACTTAATGAATTTTTCAAATGCATGCGTGTGAATTACCACCATCAGAGCAAAATTCAGAACATTTTTATCACCCCAGAAAATTCCTCTGTGATGGTCATCCTTCTCCTCCCCTAAATGTAACTCTTCTTCCTTCTATGGTGATGTAAAATTTGCTTTTTCCTAAACTTTGTTTAAATGGAATTTGTGTCAGTTTGAGTGTTAAACCACAATTTTGAAGCCAGGTGTGGTGGTCCATGCCTGAAATCCCAGCATTCCTGAGTTGAGGCAGGAGGGTCATTGCAATTTCGAGAGCAGCCTGGGGTACCAAGTGACCTCAAGACCAGCCTGAACTGTGTAGCAAGACCCTGTGTGAAAAACAAAAGCAAAACAAGCGACCCCTCTGAAGGTGACCAGATCATGGAGTGCTCTACTCATTGGGCTGATGTACTCAAGTTCACATTGAATGTGCTGTTGGGAGTGGGCCAATTAGAGGCAGTAGGTCACTAGGGGCACCCCTCGGGGGAGCCCACCTCACAGGCACTTTCTCCCTGTGCTCTGCTCCCTGGCCACCAAGATCAGAGCAGCGACCTGATTATGCACTGGAACCTTCCTAACTGTGAACCAAATTAAACCTCTCCTTTAAACCAAGGGGTCAAATTTTAGTCCAGCAATGTGAAAGCTGACTGTTAGGTTTTTGGCACAATAAGAAAGAAGATATAAAATAAAAAGTAGCCTTCATTCTGAGGACGTGGAGAGAAGCCCATGACTCTAGGCAGCCTGGCTTTCTCTGGCCAGGGGTGGTGTGTAGGGTGGGCATTGGTGAAGCACAAAGAGCTGATTGGGACCTTTCCCTTGCCACTGGGAAAGGAAAAAGGAAGTTGTCATAGGGAAGGAGGGATCCTTGATCCTGCCTCCCATTGCCATAATATCATGTAACTCATTCTAGGGCAAAATCCTTTAACTGACCAGTACAGGATGACAGAGCAGCACTTCTTTACATCTGTGTTCTTTAACTCAACGTAATGTTTTTGAGATTTTTCTGTGGTTTTGAACAGTCACAGATTTTTAATACAAATTTTCTGGTTCATTTATATTATTATTTCAGAAGAATGTCTTTGCTTCAGTAACAAACATCTGTTGGTCCATTCAGTGTTTGTAGTACTGCACTAGCACAAGCTACAAGAAGATACATGAGAATTCCTGTCTTTTACCTCCCTCCAATTGGAGTCAGATCATAGTCGCCTACTGATCTTCGGATTAGTAGAATTCATTTGCATTCACACTAAATTTGACCTGTAGGATCGTGGAAAGTTTCTAATGTCCAGTAATTTTCAGACTTTTATGTGACTATGAACTACCTGGAGCCCTGTTAAGATAGATTATGATTTGGATAGGGCCTGGTGCTGTTTCTGTCAGTGCTCGCTAGAGGAACAGGTTTAGATATATGGGTTTACAAGTAGGTTCACAGTGACCACCTGCAGTGTCAGGTGTGGAAGGATGCAAAAGGGCTGCGTGCATGCTGGAGATCGGAAGGGTCCAGTCAGAAGTCAAAGGCCTGGAGCCCACTGCTGAATGCTGTGTGAGTCTTTAGCAGGAAAACAATGGGTTTGTGCTGGAAGCTGAAGAGTGCCCTGGAAGCCTGGAGACAGATGTCTACAGGTGAAGACAAAGATGAACGAGAGCATTCCTTCGTCTTGCCTGTTTTATTCCATCCATGCTGCAAGCCTATTGGTTGGTGTGACCTATACCCAGCCTGAGTCTTTTCTCCCTAGAAAGTCCATCATTTGGCCATACCCAGAACTGTGCTAAACCAATCCACTGGGCATTTCCCATTCAGGTTGACACCACCACTAACTATTACAGGGGCTATAGCCTGAGAATCTGCATATCCAGCAAGAGCACATGTAAGGTGGCAGTCATGTGAAGCATGCTTTGAATGTGGGCTCTTGTCATCATCACTGATGTTTACACCAGAGAGACAGGGGCAGGAAAAACTCAAAAGTGAGACAGAGATAGAGATAGGTTAGAGATAGAGATAGAGAGATAGAGAGATAGAGAGAGAGAGGTAGAGAGAGAGAGAGGAGAAACCAAAACAATATATGAGAAACAAGATAACCAGGATATTCCTGCATGTTTGCTTCATATAACTAGAGAAATTCCATTAACATTCAGTGACAAATTTATAAGTAAATGTTATTGGGGTAGGAAAGACTTAGGTATGTTCTTTACTGAGTTTGAAGTGTTGGGCTATATACAACTAGAATACCAAGTAAGTATTAGAATACAAGGTCATTGAACTCAGGTCATCGTCTATCTGGAGACATAACTTGAAGAAGTCGTGGACATGGTTAATATCTAGAGAGAAACTGCAGTGTGAGTGAGGAGATGAGCTTAATCTTGACCTTGAAGAACTTTGTGGTCAGTGGTAGATGATTAAAGTTGATTCTGCCAAAAGGACTGAAAGACATAGCTGAAGAGGTAGAAGAAAATGTGTACATGTATGCATGTGTGGTAGAAAGGACAAGCTTTAGAGATAATGGTTAATAGTGTCCATTGCTGCTTAAAGTATATAAAATAAGGATTGAAATATGTCCGTTGGATGTAGTTGTTATCAGTTATTAGGGACCTTCTTGAGAATGGCACAGAAAAGAACCAGACTGGTATGTACTGATGGACAAATGAACACTAAAAAAGTAGAAGGGAATGGCACAGAAAAGAACCAGACTGGTATGTACTGATGGACAAATGAACACTAAAAAAGTAGAAGGATTTTTGAGAAAGGAAGATAAGGTGATGATTAGATGAAAATGTGAAATTAAAAGAGCCTTTTGATTTCTAATAGATGAAGCTTAAACATGATTCCAGTAGAAGTGATCAATTTGAGATGGACTGATTGGATATATATAATATAAAAACAATAGGAATGACAGTGTGTGTTTCTGGGAAAGGCTGGAGCTGATGGAGTCCAAATATTAGAAACTGATTTTTGAAAGGAAGAGAGGTATTCACTCAGTGTAAGAAGAGTTGAAAACATGGAAAGTGTGTGGATGGATGAGGGGTGGGGCACTGGAGGCTCCCGCCTTATCCGTGAAGAAGGAGGTGCAGGATGGGGACACTGGCACTGTGGGACTTGTCTAGAGCATGGGGACACACAATGACATAGCCATTGCAGAATGAGAGTATTGACCAAGCAAATGGGATAGCTTGCTGGTCAGCTGTTTTAAAAGTAATTAGATTGTGTGACTTGCTCCAGGGCAAAGCCAAAAAACACTGGTAACATTTATGTGGGTTCTGGCAAGCCAGCCAATTATGACAGGACTTGAGTCCTGATCAGATTACAGAAATGATGGATCATGGAATTTGAACAGTAGGGAAATGAAGGTTGAAGAAATAAGAAAACCGATGATACAAGAGACAGTCGGTAGCTATTTAGAGGCCCAGATAAGGCAGTAGAATGGTCAGAGTGAATAGTTAATAAAGTAGTTAATAAGGCAGAAAAAACAGTCAGGAGCTAATCAAGAAATTACCCGGTTAGTGACTCCAGGGTGTGACAAAATCCACACTACACCAGTGCAATGAGTAGCCGATGGAGTGCAGAGGAGAGGGTCAGAAGTGAGGAGGAAGCAAGGGCACTGGGCAAAGGTGTTAGCAGCCCACCGGCTTGGCCACTGGATCCCCCGGGATACTGGCACAGGGTATTGGGATGGAGAGGAAGACCATGATTACCTGCCAACGTCTTCAGTGAGTAATGGTGATTGAGGATCAGTAACCAGACAGCTGCTGACAACAGCCAAAGTGAAGGGGAGGACACTGTCCACAACGTAGGAATGGGTGATGATAGCTGGCAATTCCTGATGGGAAGGACTGAAGACAAATTTCCATATCCTGTTCCTGAGCTACCCAGCCATGAGGTCATCAGAAGTTTCCATTTCTGAGAGATGTAGGAACCTACTTATAACGGGAAATCTTTTTTTTACATCAGGGTAGAAAGATTAAAAGAATAGATGAGCTCTTAGAGGATTTAGTGAATGAAACAATATTTATGGAGAGCTCTTTCAAGTGTTTGGACTGGTGGGTGAGAGATGGGGGTCACGAGTGCTCAGTGGGAGAGATCAGAGTGGGAGGGTGGAGGAGATGACAGATGGCCAGAGGTGATACTGATTGTCCCTGATGAAAATGCGGGGTGATTGAAGTCAAGCTATTTGAGGAGAGTGGGCACTGGGCCTCAAGCCCAGATAACCCAGCAGTTTCTCCAGCAGCTTCAGTACTGCAGCTGAGTGGGTGAGTGGTTTTCTTCCAGGCTATGATCTATCGGCTAGAGTATGGGATAGTACGAAAAAAAAAGCTTGTTAACCCAAGTTCCTGACTATGATTATATTCAGCTTCTATACCCTGTCGTCCTGTTCACTTGGCACAGTGTCCTGGGACCTGTAACTATGGACATTGTTTCAAGCAGCTAAAGACTTTGGACTATGGATACAGTACTTTCAAATATGTGACTTTTATGAACACAAAGTTTTTCCTACAGAAAGATTTAGGAAACTGCATTTCTGGAAAAATTCAGTCTGAGAGGGGAGAATTAATTTTGAGTCAATTATTTACGTTAGATTAATTGGTTTTGTCAACAGGAAACAAAAAACACACGAAAGGGAATTTAAACTTGAAAAATAAATGTGAGCAGTGAGCAGCGAGTCACGGTGTCATCTGTAGAGCGCCCGGATGGGTGAAGCTGAAGGTAGCGTTTTATACTCTCTCTTTTAACTTCTGACTCTTTCCAAGCTAAGGGGAGCTGGCTGATATTCCAGACTTTAGATTGGTAATGTAAGACTCAGTCTGGCTTCAGGAAAACTACATAATAATTTTTGAATCCTCTTGTCACCTCTGTTAACAATCAAAATTATGGACTCTTATTTACCTGAGGCAGTATAAACATTTAATTCATGTGAGGCTTTTCTTTGTTCCTCCTAGCTCAACTACTTTTTATGCTCCACACTGAAGTGGAGTTTGAGAATGCAGGGAGGATGTAAAGATTACAAACATTGTAATATTTTTTCTATGCCTTTCAAACTGACATTTTAAATCTTTATTATTAGAATTATTAATTAACACAAATAGAATTATAAAATGAAGACTTACCCATCGTTCAGTTTTAATTATTAGCAATGTTTGTAATCTTGTATCATCAATGTTTGTCCAAGGCAAGCTGGTCTTGGTAATGGGAAAGTATTACATAATATGACCTGATTTATTTTTATCAGAAAATGCAGTTATATGAGAATTTAAATGTTTTTAGAGAATTCCCAACATTTTAACGTCTCTGTAGGTTATAGTTTAAAGTACACAGTTAAAGTCTCTGAAATTTGATGTGATCTATCAAGAACTCAATCAATTGAGAAATGCAGAATTCTTTGGCCAGATGAAGCAAGGATTTTCAGAATTTTTTACTGAGATTTTCTTTCTATGGGCAGAAGAAAGAAGTAATTGTCTGCAGTTTGAATGAACTGATACCAACAAATGTATTTGAGCAGATTCATTCCTTCTCCTTTTCTACAGAGAGTATCATCAACCCATTTCACTTATTTTGTTTGTTTGCTAAGATAAAGAAAATTCCAGATATATTATTTTACCCATAACCACTTCAGTATTCACTTCTGTCAATCTGTTGTTATGCTGTTAAAATAACTGTAAGTACTAACACATTATACTCCTTTATACTATGAATGTATCTTATCATTTCGGTATCACAAGTCTTTGGTAAATATTGTCATTACTACTGAGCAGACATATCAAAAAAGAGCTTTCATGTGACTAAATGATATTTCAGGTGCTACTAAATAGTGACAAGTGGTTCCAAATCTGGATGTCCACAAATACCTAACCCAGTGTGATATCATGCCACGAACATGACCATACTAAGTAACAGGCTGCTGCTTGGGTAATGAATTTTACTTCTCTGAGCGGAGTCTCTCTTCTGATTCTGTCATACCTGGGCACAAAGGAAGAGGCTAAGAGTGGCCAAAGGGACATGGCCACTGGAGATGTGTATTAAAGATGTCTTTTTGTGTTGATTTTCTGATATCTGGGGATTTGCTGGTTCTGGAGAAAGTGTTTCTTCTGGGGCTAGCCTGTTCCAAAAGATAGTAAAGGACTCACATGGAAGTGGTGCAAACCAACAAATCAAAATCCAAAGCCCACAGCCCACAATTATTTCCTTTGTCTGAACCTCATAATTCAGGCCTCCTCTAATTATCCTGGGCCAGATATTAGACAAGTAGGGAAAGATCAATGCTCCACTACCTGCAGAAATTATTCAAAACTTGGCTTACCCTGCTTCAAACTTTCCTTTCATTGGAACCCACAGTAAAGACTTGACCTCCGGGTTTCTCCCCTCCCTTGGCCTCCTGACCACCCCCAGTGTGGCCTGGTATGACACAGCCTGCTCTCTTCGCTTGAGAACCCTGACTGTAAGAAATTGTCTTTGGGCTGGGTGTGGCTCCTGGTGTGAATGTTAAGGGCTTGCTCCGGGATGATCTGACAGACTTAGCTGGGAGCAAGTGAAGCTCTATGGTTAGACAATCGAGTCAGAGTTCCAGTGCTACAAAAGAAGGGTAGTAAGGGGCACGATGTCATGTCAGTGATCATCAGTCACCTTACCAGCTTTCTGAGGTGGGCTCACTTCAGGGTGAATTACGCTTGCTCTGTAGTATGAACGTTATCTCCAGTGTCTGCCTCCTCCCCAAACTGCAGACAGGCAAGGTCCCTTCCACACTTGTGTGGATTCCTCCATCCCACCCAGGGAATTTATGAGAAGTAACTGCTTAATGTTGCTGACCTGAGAGTGGTGAGACTTCCTGGACTCAGACTGATAGTGCTTAGTCTTCATGTTCTTATATTACTAGAACATGAAGCTAATAATGGCTCATAGGCTTTTCCCCTTTGTCATGAAGTAATCCTCTGAAATTTTCATTTAAACAGAAGAATCCCACAGTACTTGTGCAATAGAGTTTGCACATTGCAACTACACAAAAGAAAAAATATTTTTCTTCTTTCAGATATAATCAACTAAAAGGTGATATAAGAATGGGATAGACTGATTTTTAAGTTGAACAAAGATTCACAGTGGGGAACCCTTTTGACAGAATGGAGAAGCAGCACATGGTATTTGTAAGCGTTGTGATGCTGGTTGGTGGGAGGCCAGTGAAGGGTGTTCTGATTTATACATCCAGAAAGAAAGCATTTATAAGCTTTGTTTTCTCTTTACTGGCTTCATGTTAGGCTCTGAAGTGTTCTTGCTTTGAACACTGTTTTCAATGAGCCAAGAGAACAATACTATATTTCTTTTTCTTTTTAATTGAAATGTCATGTTTTGAAAGGATTTTGCTATTAAAAAGTTGACAGTGTACTTTCAAATTGCTTGATGATATATTTTGATGTGTTTGAGAAAGTATTTCACAAACTCCAAGTTGTGGAAAGATATAAGCTCTCATGTTTAGTCTCTTCACTCACAACAGTAAACTCACATAGCAGTGGTAGCTTCATCTTGCTCATTTTGTGCATATTTGCTTTTAATCCATGAAGAGCTCTTAAATTCGCCTTATGGATATCATTTTGGATTATGTGACACCTAAAATAAGATGCCAGATGCTGCACAAGTGTCTGTTACTCTAACTGTTCCAATCCGGTGTAATGAATGGCTGTGTCTCTGTAATATTTGAGATTTCTTACTGAAGCTGAGCACAATAGTGGAGAAACACATTCTTGACCTTTGTAAAATCCAAAAGAGATTTATCAAGATTCTGGCACTGAAACAGACAAACAAGATCACAGATTTGGAGGCCAGTTCTCAGCCCCCAGTCTTTAAAGGGTTTAGGTGCTGCTCATAAAGCCCAAATCTACTCCAGGAATGTTGTCTGTGCTCCACAAGTTTGTTAACTATGTGACTGGATTGAGGCCAGGGTATAAAATCTGTCTCACAATGATTACATGGAAATTCAAGTTTTGTGGATCAAGACTCATTTTGAATACGTGGAGCAGACTTGTTATATTTAGGGAGTATTACTTAAGTTATTTGTAAAATAAATAGTTACCTCTTAATTTACCTGATCTGTAAGCTCGAGTTCTTCTTACATAATTTCCTTATAGATCACCTGAAAGTATAGTGTAACAAAATGCCTCAGCATGGAATGTGTGCTGAGCAGAATCTCTTCTATTATTTTTTATCTTTCTATATTCTGTGAAATCTGAGACTTCCGTGATGTTTTTTAAACATGAAGCTTTGTAATAAGGTTTTCAAATAGTCACCATGAAACAAAAACATGCTATCATTGTCCTTCAGATTTCAACCTCCATAGTCCAAGGTTTTCAAAGTGGATTTTTGTACTCATTTACATAGAGAATGTAATTATTTATTCATACTTAATAAGACTGTAATAGATAGAAGGAATAATTAAAGTATTAGATAAATGGATAGAACATCCATGGATATAAATATACATGAAGACACAGAAATAGAGAGATGGATAGAAAGATAAAGAGATACATGTAAGGGTGTCTGAAGGAGGTAGAGAAATTAAATTTCCTTTCTCTAGGAGAAGAAAATTCCCCAGCAGATGGAATTTCTAATATGCTCTATTATAAATTATGAGTGGAAAAATCAGTCATTATATAGCATCTGGAACTATCCTGATTGTAACTAGCACTTATTAATCATTATTTATAATAATAATGATAATATTAGGAAGGTAAAACTTCTCCCTTACAGAGTGCTAAGTATATATGATCCTTAAATCACAATGATTCAAGTTATGATTCTTCACTTTAAAATGGTTCAATAGTACATTTCAGGAGCAGTAATAAACATGATAGCAAAAAATAAAAACATAATGAGTAGTGGTTAAACCAGGCAGAAAAAATCACATAAAATTTTGGGGTTAATTATAGGCTAGATTTTTTTTTTTTTATCGGTACCAGGGATCGAACTCATGACCACATGCTTGCAAGGCAGGCACTTATGCCGCTGAGCTAAATCCCCAGCCCTTGTTTTTTTCTTATGTTCATTTCTTTTCACTTTGATATATTCTGATTTCTTGGTAACATTTTAATTTCTTAGGGTTTTCTTACTCATTTTATTCTATAATAACTTCAAACTGAGCCAAGTAGGCCTAAACATGTAATTCAGTGTAGGATCTTACAACTAACTTGATTTTATATTATTAGTTTGTCCAAGTTTCTTTCTGGAGTGTATTAATGGAGGACTAAGCACTTGCGTGAGATGAGGTGCTCATATCAGTTTTGTGAGCTAGAAGCTCAATGGAAGAAATATAGGCCATGGCCCCTGGACCTGGTTCTTAGCATAGGCAGCATCAGTGAGACATTGAACTCTCAGGCCTGCATTTCCCAGTGTAACTGGGGACACCGTGTTACCTAAGACCGCTGTGTGTTCAGAGCTGGTGCCGGTACGACCCTGCATCAGAATTTGGGGCTCCTTTGCTACTTTACAAAGAAGAACTGTTAATGTGAGGATAAAGAAGACGGTGATGATCTGAGAAAACCACATTGTATCTCTAACAGATTTGATTCGCTGTCCTGTGGTCTATGTGCAGACACTTTGAAAAGAACAGTTTGTTTCCCGTCTGGAAGGATACAACTGCAGTCTGCTCCTCAGCTGCTGCTGGCAGGTGACATACAGCCAAGCTTGGGGAAAATCAGCACCTACCTATGAAACTTCAGCTCTTTCTTCCTTTGTGAGCAGCCTCACCACATCCCAGAAAAGTGACCACACTGTGCTTGAGACAATGAGCTCTACTTTCCTTTGTTAAATCCTGCGGTAACCAGGAAATGCTTTTCAACACATGGATGAGAAATGGTTGGCTGTTTTGAAACTGGAATTCTGACAGAGTCATATTCACCTTGGCAGAGTAGCAGCCAGCCTTGCGAGTGAAGAGGCCATCACTGCTGTCTAGAAAAGAACAATTAGAAGCTGCATGGCTTGGGTAGCTATGAGATTTTGTTTGATCAAAGATTGTGTGAAGGAAAATAGATGATGTAATTTCAAAAACAGCAGAATGACTATTCCATGACCCCAAAAGGTTTATTTTGCAACACATCGTCCCACCATCATCAAATAAGGTCAGACCTTGGCTGACGTGATGGGCTAAATGAAGGCAGAATAATCATACAGAACGTGAATGCCCTCCATAATAGAAGCCCAGCTACCCAGAAGGATTCAGCAGAGGAAGGCATAGTGTTAAAAGTGATGATTTAAAGGGTTTGAGCAATGACACCATTGTTGAATTTATTCACACCCTATGCCCCTTTCCCTCACTATCTTAATACCCCAAACTACAGATGAGAAAAATACATACATAATCATAATGAGATAATCACTTCACAAACTCTAGAATGGTAGTAAAATAAGCAAGAGGAGGTGAAGGAGAAGGAGAGGAGAGGAAAAAGGAGGAGGAAGAAGATGAAGAGGAAAAAGAGAAGAAGAAGGAAAAGGGAGAAGGATAGAAAATCATTGCTGTTCTTCTACATTGATGAAGAAGTGAAGATGTTGGAAATCTCATGTGTCGCCATAAACTGGTGCAGCTGGTATGGAAAACAGTTTGGCAGTTCTTGAAAAAGTTAAACTTAAGTGTTACCCAGCAATTCCACTTCCAGATACATAGATAGCCAAGACAACCGAAAACATATCATGTGATAGAAATACAGAATGTGTTTAAATTAAAGTCTGTTACAGTGAAAGACACACTGCCATTAACCCCCTTCAAAATACTCCCCCTTGCTTAGAATACACATAGGATACACACTTCCCATTGTTCTTGCCATTTTCTGCAGCAATTCTGAAAGTCCTCTTTTGTGAGTGTCTTTAAGAGGCATGATAAAAATAAAATAAATGCTGCTGTTGTCATGCAATGAAAGACAGGCTTGTCAAAAATTATAGTGTGTCCTTGTTACTTTGGGCTCTTCCCTAAAGTCAAAATAATCATTAACATTTGGAGTCAATACAGAATATCAAGGCAGACACAGCTGGGCAACTAAAGACATGACAAATGGCTTCCGGAACTGCCTCAGAAAGTGGCAAGAAAGATGGGATACATATGCTTAAAGCAAGCAATGTGTCTTTGGCTGTAATTTTTAAAAAACTAGACATTCACTATATCTCTTATCTCATTTTGTTTTTACACAGAACTTGCACTTAAGGTTCATAGCAGCATTATTTATAGCCAAAAAGTGAAAATAACTGAATGAATAAACAGAATGCAGTGTATCCATACAATAGAATTACTTGACCATAACAAGGGATAAAGTACAAGTGCATGCTATGCTGCAACGTAGATGAACCTTGCAAACATTATGCAAAGTGTGAGAAGACACTCAAATGTACTACATTTGTGTGCAGAAGAAGAAATGCACAGGGAAAGCACAGACTGAGGTTTTGCCAGAAGCTCAGAGAAATGGAATGAAGCATGATAAACAATGGTTACGGAATTTGTGAGAAGAGATGTGTATGATGACTATGTTCCAGAATTAGTGGTGATGCTTGCATATGTGATTATGCTGAAGATTACTGTGCACTTTGAAATGGTGATTTTTATGTGAATAATGTATCACTTTAAGTAATACAAAAATCTCCAAAATGAACTTTTGTGCATCAAATTATATGCAACTCTTTTACACAATGCCATGCAGGTAGAGAAAGAATCAGCAATGGAGTTTAACTTGTGTTGCGCTAAGTATCTCAGAGGGCTAGCACTGCAATGCCTCCCCACCAGGACGATGGAGATGCGAGGGTGCTCTGCCCTTCTGTGAAACGACTTCTGAGCTCTGTCCTTGGTATCAGTGAACTTACTTTTTAAAGGCTTTTTAAAAGACTTCTCTTGATGTCAGCTACCGCTATTAAAACAAAGTGCCTCCCTGCATATTGGATGCTTTACTTGGCTACTGGAGGGGGACTCAGATAATTAACTACCACTGTAATGCTGGAATATTTTACATTATGTCTCCAAGGAATGTCCCTAAACTCTTTAACCCAAAATCTGCTGCTTCTGCAACTTTCCCAGCTAAATGGCTGGATATCCATTTTTAAATATTCTGTGCTTCTTAAAAACAAAGGCACCAAGATGTCCCCCTCCAGTTGAGCTTAGCAGCTCAGGACTTACCCTTTGCCTCCCTGTTCCCTTGCTCTGGGCATCATGCCACAGTGCCCCTGCCTTTCCTCTTCCCTTTGACATTTGTGATGTCTGCTGGTGTCCACTGGGGCCATCCAAATAGAGGCTAAACTCCCCTTGACGTCAAGTCCTCTGCACTTTCTGCTTTTCTTTCATGGCATTTTCTGCCTTCTCTTGTGTCACTGGATGCTAGAGAAAGTTTTCCATTTCTTAGAGGTAGCTTTCTAAAAAGACTTCCAGAGAAGAATTTTTTTATCTTCTCATGACACAGCTTTTTAAATTTTACCATCCATTAGGCTTTTACAGATAAGCTCGTTTATTTTCTTTTAAATCTGTCTCTCCTCCAGAGAGCCAAGCCATGGTCATACATAGAACCATTCTCCTTTATGCAACTCTGACCTTACAGCATCGTCTAGCTCAGGTGAAACTATCTCTAACTTAGGGTGTGTATCAGTCTGCCTCGGATGCCATCATAAAGTTATTTAGACTGAGAAGCTGAAGCCACAGAAAATAATTTCTTACAGTTTGGAGAATAAATTCCAAGATCAAGGTGCCAGGATGGTGGGGTTATTGTGAGGACTTTCTCTGGCTGACACTGCTACCTCTGAGGTGTATCTTCAGGTACAGCAAAGATCCCTGGCCCAGAGAAACTGAGATAAAACATAATTCCTGTTTTAAGCTATGAGTTTGGAGGTAGTTATGTGTTACATAATAAAACATTCTGAGATCAACTCTGACTTCTAACGGTTGCTGCTTGAGCCCATCTATGAAATTTGTCTGTTTTATGAATATATTTGAATAAATGTTTTTTAATCTTTTGCTCATATTTTTATTCTTGAGTCTTTTCTAAATAGTTGAATTTGTTTTATTCATGATCTCTGATTTTATGAGATTAATTCTCTTTATGTCTCCGTGACACCTGGCACTCTCAATACTCCATCAAGTTATTAGTGGTTAAGCATTAAATATTTCTTAGTTGGTTGCTTAACTCATCTTAGCGTAAGCCACCTACAACTTTCTTTAAAGATAAAAATAATGAAAAAATAACATAGAGGGGTATTGCTTTAGACTGTGCCTGAGGTTCTTGGGGTTAAGGAATACGAGAGGATGAGAAAAATAAAGAAAAGACAAAGCTGGGGTCAGGTGGGTCAGGTGGGTCAAGTGGGTCCTTATCCTCCTGATGGGAGGAAGGAGCTGCTCAATCACTGTAGCGCCTTTATTTTTATACTGGGAAAGATGATGTCAATTTCAGCCCCTCTGCCTAGCAGCCCATTGCTTGGCAGGCCTGGGCTCCTTGCCTCCTTGGTGCTGGAACACTGTTTACATAGCTTGTTTTGGTCTCTCTGTTTTTTCTGGGCTGGTCTTGCTTTAGCCCCACATATGTGGTCAATCTCCAGCTTCAATGGCTCCCAACAAATGTGTTCAGGGGATGCATGCATACATCCTTATTTTATTTAAAGACTTGTAATCTATTTTTATGAAGCTTAAACTATTTTAATCCATAAAAGTTGATACTTTATATCTATAAAGTGCAGATGATTTAAAAAACACATTCACTGAGAACCAAATTCTACTGATTATAAGATATTGATGTTCTTCCCAGATTCTAGATATTCTTGTTATAATAATTGTTGGTTTTGGTCTGAGGTGAAGCAGGAGGGTCTGATGATGGCTGTGGTTTGCAGGAGGTGACTTTGTTTTCATGGAAACATTAAATGGTATTCAGGCACTTGTTTGTCCTCACCATCATTTTAAAATTTCAAATAAGTCTTGTGGTTAAGTCTTCCTTCTCTGATATTACAAAGCTGAATACTCCTGGAATTGGAGCACCAGTGCAATGTTTGAAATTTAACTTAATCAGTATATTTTAAATAAATAACAACTTCAAAATAATTATGATGAGCTGTTTGCAGTGAGGAATAGAAAAATATGCAAGGCAGATACATCCTGAAGGAACAAATTGTCTGAGAAAAAATGTCATACACACATGGAGAAATCTAAATAGCACATGCAAAGCAGACCAATGTGGCTAGAAGAATGAGGCAGATTCTTGGGAAACAATTCAATTACAGATAGACCTGGAAGGGAAAATAAGACTTAGATGCCAGTAAAAAAGGAAAAGTTACCCTGACCAAGAGCAACTTTGAGTTAATGATTTTTTAATCATTGATATTTACCAATACTTTTTATGAATTCCTTTGAAGTACATGGGTCACATGTTTATCTTCAACTACAAATGACATACATTAAGTCTGAAAGCTACTTAAGAATATTCTAAGGTTGTTAATGCAGGACAGGAGTTGGAGAACTGTGCCATCTGCCTGGTTTTTATAGAACCTTACGTGGTGTCTTACTCACTTTCTTGCTGAGACACAACATCCAATGCCAACAGCTTAGAAGAGGAGAGGTTTATTTTATCTTACGAATTTTAGAGGTTTCAGTCCATAGTCAGTTGGTTCAAAACAAGACCAAGCATGCACAAGGAGGAAAGCTGTGAGCACTTGGGCAACCAGCAACAGTTCATGAAGGCAGGAGCCAGTGAGGGAGAGCCACCCTACCAGGTCACACCCCCAACGACCAGCTTCTGTCCAGGCACCACCTCCTGATATCACATTTGGCTGTAGGACCTCCATGATTCAGCCCCTGTCCAAAACTACACCTATGTGTACCTGAGGCTACTGGGGGACATCTACATGCAAACCATAGACTCCACCCCTGCATTCCACCAATCATATGCATTTCTTTAAGGAAAAATGCATTTAGTCTGTCTCTAGGAGTCCCCAAACCTTCATAGTTTCAACAGTACCAAAAAGTCCAAATCCAAAATCTCCTCAGAGTTGTGAGCTCTTGAAAAAAAAAATCAAAAAGAAATTTGAACACTGACAGCATACAGTGAGTGGCACAAGATAAACATTCCTATTCCAAAAGAGAATAAAGGGATAGAAAGGAATGGGACTAAAACGATACTGAAATGTAGGGCAAACATTAAACCCATGTCCAGTACCCAGAGCAAGCTGTGATGAGAAATGAGATCCAAAGGGCTTGGGTGGTCCTGCTCCCACAATAGTCACAGTCCCCAGGGTCTTTCTCTCCTTGGCAGGCTCCATTCACTGCCTCCATCTTCCTCAGCAGACATTCCACTTTCCTCACATCGTCAATATCCTGGGGTCTCCACTGCATTTGGGTTTCACTTTTACAGCTTTGCAGATGGCCCTCTCAGGGGCGTATTGGCTGGTGCTCAGGTCTTCTGAAATCTCATGGCTGAGCCCTGTGAAATGAATCCCAGCAACTCAATTCCCTAACAGGCCCTTTTCAAGCAGGGTGTCCTGGGGCTCTCTTCTCAAAGCAGTCTTTTACTTTAGTAGGGCAAAGATACATCATCTGTACCTTTTTCTGGTTTTATGTTTCTTGGGAGGTCCTCAAGGCAGCCTTCCTATTTTCCTGACACAAAGTACTTGAGTTCCTTTTAATTCTAATCTTTCAGCAACCAAGTTCTCTTCTACTCAAACTTTACAGTTCATTTCTTTCTGATAAAACTGAAACTTTTTAAATGGGCCTTTTGTTCCTATTTCTCAGTGTAAATCTCACTAAAAGCAGCAAGCAGTACCCATGCCAGAGTGTGAACAATGGGCTGCTTTGAAACTTCCTCTACCAGATTAACTAGTTCATCATCCTTAATCTCAGTCTCCTGCAAAGTCTCAGGACATAAGCAAAATGTAGACAAGCTTTCTGGTAGAGGCTAACACACATGGGCTCAGCTGCCAGTGGAGAACTTGTTCCAAACTGAAACATCCTGAGCCTGTCTTTAACATCTGCCCTTTTATTGGCATTCTGGTCTTCTGATCTCCAACCAGAATCTTCCATCAAGTGGGATTACTACATTTTAGGGCTGTTTCTCTCAAATTAAAGTTCCAAAGATTTCCACATTCCTCCCATGAACCTGCTCCACATTCTTCTAAACTACATGGTCAAGTAGTCATAGCATTGATCCCACTCCTGATACTCTGTCTTAGTTGTTGTCTTGTTGTTGCAACACAGTAGCTGACACCTGAAACTTAAAAGAGCAGAGGTTTATTTTGGATAACAGTTTGTGGAAGTTTTAGTCCATAGTCAGCTGGCTCCAATCTTGAAAGGGCATGGAGAGTGGCCTATGGAGGAAAGCTGCTCATGTTATGCAGCCAAGTAGCAGAGACTGGACAGAATAACCAGGGAGAGAGATATCCTCCCAGGTCACACCACCAGTGACTTATCTCTTTCAACCAGGGCCCACCTCCTAACATATCATTTAAATGTGGAACCCTCATGATTCAATTGCTCTTCAGAAGCCTCACCAATAAGCATATGAAGATATACAATAAATGATTACATTTTAAATGCTTATATAAAGCTTTTATCCTTAATTTTTCCTCATGGCCTATGACTAAATCTTGCAAAACTAAAACATTTACTACTTGGCAGTGTAAGAAAACAGTGTTCTGATCACTGATTTAGGGTTTTCATATATGTCAAATAAAACATTTTCATTTAACACAAAAAAGAAAAAGTAACCTGATAATAAGCAAATATACTGGGAAAAAAAACACTTTTCCAGTGTTTCCAAATGGCCAATAATTATACAAAAAAGTGTTCAAGTGTTATTTATCAGGAAAATGCAAATCACAACTACATTGAGATTCCATCTCACTCCAGTCAGATAGTTATTATCAAGAATACTGAAAAAATTTAGCAAAAGGACAAAAAAGAATCCTTATATACTGCTGGTGGGAATGTAAATCAATACAGTCACAATGGAAATTGATATATAGGTTCATCAGAAAAATAAAAATAAAAATAGAGATGCTATATGACCCTGATATACTACTCCTGGTATACCTGATGCAATTAAAGCCAGCACACTAGAGAGAGACTTGAGTGCCTATATTCTTCATGTCATAATTCATGGTTGTGAAGCTATAGAATCAGAGTAGGTGCCCATCAATGGATGAATGTCTTGGTTACTTTTCTCTGGTTGCTGAGACAAAATACCTAACATCTGGAATTAAGGAAGGAGAAGTTTATTTAGCTTACAGTTTGTGGAAGTTTCATTCCATACTCAGCTGGCTCCAAGGCAGGGTGGCATGGCTGACAGGCAATGATTCATGATGGCTGTGGAAGATACCAAAAAACAGCAAGAGCAAAAAGACAAGAGGAAAGAGCAAGCCTCTTTCCCTCCCTTATGTTGTATGCAGGCTATCCACTCCAGGTTGGGTGCAGCATTCATACTGCCAAACCCAGCACTAGACAATGAACCAATCGCAAACACTAGATTCAGCTGCTTTAGAAAGGCCCACTCCCCATGACTACATGAGGCTTTGGGGGGACATCCAGACACAAACCATAGCAAATGGATAAGGAGCACAAAATGGAGTTATAATCAGCCATAAAGCGGAATGAAATCATGTCATTTTCAGGAAGATGGAGGGATCTTCAGATCATCATGTTAACTAAAATCAATCAGATTTTGGAAGACAAGTGTTAGATGCTTTCTTGCATATTTGGAATATAAGGGAAAATATGACATGATTATAGAAATAAAATTGTCAAAGTAGTGAAAAGGGGTTGGGGGATAGAAGGGAAGTGAGATAGGGTAGTAAAAAAGTGGATGTGACCAAAGTAAATTCTATACATGTATGAAAACATCATAAAGAAACACACTACTGTTCAAGTAATATATGCCAATAGTAGCTGGAGACTTAGCTCAGTGGCATACATGCCTGCCTGGCAAGTGCAAGGCTGTGAGTTTGATCCCCAGTGCAAAAAAAAAAAAAAAAAAAAAAAGTGCCAATAAAACTATAGGAAAAAAAGCCAAAATATTTCATTTGTTATAATAAATTAAGACATGGAACTATTGCAGTACATGTAAGTATGGATCATCTTAGAAATATAATTTTGCATATGTCTCTTTTCCATCTAAAGTTTACACCAAGTGCTCCTTGCTAGTCATTGAAAAACATTATTTCAATATGTGAATAATGTGCCACTAAAGTGAAATAGCTCATTTACTTATTATCCCATTGTTGAATATATAAGTTGTTTTTAATTCTAATTATGACAAATGACATATGTGTATATTAGATATTTATGTGTTTATTATTTCATTGATACAAAGGCCAGGAAACACAATTACCCATTCAGAAGTTATGAAGTGAACATTTATAAAGGCTGCAATGAAAAAGAAAGCCCAATTTATTCTTCTAATAGTAGTGTCTCAAAGTTCCTATCTTCTCATGGTGCTGGAAACCTCCCTTAAATATATTCCCAGGACTATGAAGAGAATGTTTTCATTTATCACTGATGATCATTTTCATTTTTAATATTTTTATTGTTATTTTATATTTCTTGTGTGTATGCTATTTTATGCTCCTGTTGCTATTGAAATGTTGTTCTCATTTCATAGATTTGTAAATATCCTTTATAGATATTATCGTATTATACTTGGCTGTAAAATATTTTGTAAATATTTGTCCAACTAGATAATGTTATGTGAAATATTTCAGTTAATTCTCTTGTGTTTTCTTGACATACTAAGTACATTTTAAGGTGGAATTTAGGTGAGTATGTTTAAAATATATGTGATCTAACAGGTTTTAAATTCGTAACATTCTTAAATCTGATCATTTCTTTTCAAAGATAATATATAAAGCAATTTGGAAGACTCAAAGAGCATTTTGTGAAACTTGTATGCCTGCTTTAGTGCACAATTTAAGGTGTGACCCACTGACATTCCATAACAAATGTGGAGTTGTACTCTTTTTGTGGAATTGAAAGTTCATAAGACCCAGATTCCTTTTGTGGAACTGAAAGTTTACAAGACTCAGGGTCCACAGCAGAGCTGAGGGGAGTGTAACAGGGCCATGTTGAGTAGGGAGAGTTGACCCTACCCATGTGTTTCTCACTCATTCACTGCAAGTGCATGCCTCCTCTCTAGTGACCACAACTGCTACGAATTTGTTAGGATTATAAAACAGGCACGAGGTCTCCTCCACTCCATCTACTATTCCGCCAGTGTCATTCCCCCTTTCTAAATTGCTTCTGTCCCTTGCTCCCTTCATAATTTAAGTGGAAGTTGGTAGCAAGAGTAAACTTGTCAAAGTTCAGTAAACATTTATATGAGAAAAACAATAAAAAAATAGGGAATGAAACACAATACATTTATTTCATTGTCCTAGAAGCCCAATTTTAATTTAGACCTAACTTCTTATTTATAGCTAAGCCTCATTACAAATGGAAGTCACCTTTCTGTTTACCTCTCTCATTCTACCTTTCTTTTTGGGTTTTATCCATTAGTATCTGGATAATCCTTGTGGCTATGCTCCCTTTGTCCACTACACACATTGAACTTCACATTTAAATCTGACTGAAATATAAATAAAAGTGAGTACCAAATGTCCTGGGGCAATTGACAAGTCAGGTTAGATTTGCACTACAGATTTGTCCACTGCGGCAAAAGCAGCTCCTTTCTGACAAGGAGCAGGTGGAAGTGCTGTCAGTCAGCTGGACCCTGGTTTTCTCTGAGATTCTGATGGCCATGGCTTCCACCAGCATTACACAGGGCAAGTTAGTTTCCTAATTAGGAATGATCTGCCTTATAAGGTGGCTGTGTCCCTAGCTGATGTGCTATAGAGACCCAGAGAGAAAACTTCCTAAGGAAGTTTGTTCACTGCCAGCAGGCAGGATGTCTTCACTTTCTTCTCTTCTGGCTTGTTTGCATAGATCAAGATCAAGTACAGTCTGAAGCACTTATTTTGCCACATGTTTGGTGTATTTGGCTTTTAAGAGTCGAGGCTGTGTTTCCTGGTAACTATGACAACACCCTCTTGTTGGTTGGCCCTCCTGGCTCTTACAGGATTATCTAGTTCATGCTTCTTCAGAGTTTTCCATTTATACTTTACCTCCACATCTTAAATAAAACATTCAGCTAATTCAAATGTTAATTTAAAACCAGTTACATTGCACTGCTTATTGCACCCAAGCCAGTACCTCAGTTTTTTAATTTATACAGCTGTGATCAAGCAGGTGCATGCATGACAGGCACCAGAGACTACTGCATCTTGTCTGACTGTGCCTCTTGGAGCCTTGCTCTCTCCTGTGCAGAGCTGGTCTGTTTTAGCAGGATATGCTCCATTATTAGAGAAAAGCATGCTCTAGTCCAAAAGCAATGGGAACATCCAATGATGGTTAAATCTGAGAGAAACATGTTACAGAAATGTAAAACCTGCCTCCTCATGGTCTTCAACATATGAGTGAATTTGTGTTCATAGAAGAAAATGTGATGTGTCATTCTTATCTCACAAAAGCACTCAATAGAAACTTGTGCTTTGGGCCAGAGATGAACTGGAGCAGTGAGTCAAACCTGGAGTCTTGTCTACTCATTTATCACAGACTATCGGGAACAAGAAGCAGGTGGCATTTCCTGTGCAAGGCAATAAGACATCTAACTAAAGTGCCCAGGAAAAGACCCATCTCATGCTTACACAGAATCATTTTTTTCATTTTGTTTGAGAAGCAGAATTTATTTGGACTGTGGACTTCAGAACCCTTTTCTGGGTCCAAAGCCCAGCTCCTTTTCCAGCTGTGTGACCTTAGGTAAGTCAATTGATGCCACTTCCCAATAATGCCATAACTAGGGCAAAGTTTTTCAACACATTATTTTTGGGGGATGTTTAAGATCCAAAACATAACAGAAGCCCATGAATTTGACAACTTTTGGAGTAACTGGTACTGTAATATTCCCACCCCACCCCCTGCTTCCTGGGCTCCTGCTCCTTCCAACACAGTCAGTTTTAACTCAGGTTCTTTCTCTAGTTCTGTGAGTAAAACAGAGTTTAGGGAACCCTGGCAGAGATTTGTCACAGCAGAGAAACTACTTTTGCAAATCCTTTAGCTCTCTGAGCGATGGTCCTTCATTTTGGTGCTTCTAGAGTCAGTTCACTTTTCTGTCTTCTCTGTTGTCTTTCTCTGTCTTGACCAACTTGTCAAGAAAAATGAAAATATATTCCTGTTCATCAAAAGTGACAGAAATATCACTGTCACCCCATAGATTCTTCTGCCCTACAGAATTATGCCAAGCAAGGTCCCAACCAGCAGGAATTCTGGTGATCCATATTAAGAAAATAATTATATTAACCTCTTAATCAAACATGATAAAATAATAACACCATAATTATTCTATGGATCATTTCCTCTAATCTCAAAGTGAAACTCTGATAGCAATACATTTTTTTGTCTATAAGTCTTATTTATTTTTTGTTTGATTTTGTGGCCTGGAAATTTTATTAGGTGTGTTTACTATATGTAATGCTTTTCAGCAGTTCAGTTCAGGCCCCCAGCCTGATTGGTGTAGGCAGTGGGTTGAGGAGGACTGAGGTCTTTAGGTGTATCAAGGCCAAGGTAATTTTAACTAAATACTGAAAAATGATTTGTAAAATTTGTATCTTAGTACTTACTTAAATAATTTTTAAATTTTCTTTCTCCTTTCCAGTTTGTTCAGTGGCTAATTATTGCCTCATTATCGATTTAGAATGCATGAAACTCAATTTCTGTAAAAATGTCATCCTGGATGTGGATTTAAAAAACTGTACAGAAATTGTAGATGGGAAGAGAATATTGATTATGCCTCTTTTTGTCTCTTTTAACCTTAAATTTCATCATACTGTGAAGAGGAAGCCTGATATTAACTGTGCATTTGTTTGTGTTTTCTCATAAATACTTAAGTTATTTCTATTTTACTGACACAAATTTGTCACAACCAATAAATATTTCTTAGAAAATAGCTTTTAGTAATTTAGCTTGAGGATAAACCAGGTTTCTATGTTTTTTTTTTAATAGCAAGAAATATATGAGTTTCTTATACTTTGGGGCATTCATTAGAAAATTCAGAAAGTATTTTGAAAAACAAAATGGAACAGTGTCACATATGGCTCCTGACTAGGGAACTATAGATGCTGTGTCCTGGGTGGTGGCCCCGGTGGCTTTGCTGCAGTGGGAGCTCACCAGAATTGGAAACACAGCCTCACAAAACACTTGGAGGGACAAAGCTTAACAGTAGGAAGATACTTCATTTGCAAGAGGAAAAGGAGGGGGAAGGAAAGAAGATAAACAGCCACTCTGATGAGAAAGACTCAGGGTAGTTGGGCCCGGGGAAGCTGGAGGAGCCATGGGGCATTGTTCTGGGCTTGTCAGAATCACCCCTACCCCAGCAACATGCCTTAACTGGATTTGCTTCCAAGCATCTCCACCTAACAGCATTTCTTCCAATTGTCTTCCTGTAGCTTTTATTGTTACTTGTCCTTAACCTACTTTTCAGGGTTTGGGGGTTGACAGCAGGGTGCCTTATTCACGCTAGCTTAGAGCCAGTAGATGTGTGGGTGTCTATTGTACTCTACAACTATCCTAGAGTGAATAATATAGTGACTGTAGAGCAAATACACACTCATATATATGAGTGTGTGTGTGTGTGTATACACATATAGGTGTATATATACATGTATAGGTGCACATGTATGGGTGGAGGACTTGTTTGAAAAGAAGCGATTTTTTATCATCACATACACTTAAAACTGCTGTGAGACTAGTGAGATGTGCCCTTGCCTCACTCTTCCTACAGGGCAGCACGTGCATACCTTTTCTGCAGAGGCCTAGGGTGTAAATAGTTCTGGTTCTGCAGGTTGTGGACTTTTGTCCCTGCAGCTCAGCTGTGCTCTTGCTGTAAGAAAGCAAGCTCAGTGTCCCTGCTACAGAAACCTTACAGAAACACTAAATATGTATTTTATAAAACTTTTACACATCCTCAAATATTTTTCTTTTAATTTTTTTGAGCTATTTATACACAAAAACTATTTTCAGTGCAAGGGCCCTGCAAAAGCGGGGGGGGGGGGGGGGGGGCGGATTTGCAGTGTTGTGTCTTGTGGCAGGGCCCAGCACTCTCTCTTCTGACACTTGGTCACTGACTTGAGGTGTTTCACCATTTCCTCACTACATACACACTTGTGGCAAATTTTTAAAATGTACATGTTATTCTCAAGTTTGATGCTGTATTTCTCCTTTGAGAGCACAAAGTAATAGTCAAGGTTATTTACAACTTTTCATGTATTTCTCCTGGTTAGAATCTTGGCTCACCTGTATCTACTCCATGAAATCTGTGGGCTTTCTTCCTTTTTTTGGTTGATGACTCTCCATCTCTATGATTGCAGTATCACTTGTGACCTGAGCAGCATAAACAAAGCTCAGAGAAGGACAGTATTTCATGGCATGATCATATTTTCAGATCAATGGAATTTCTACCAAGACCTTAAAAGGACACTTAGATGAATATCCCCACCATATTTTACAATTAAAGTGAAGTGTAAATTATTTTTGGCTTAGGAGGATGTGGGAGACAACTTGTGTGGTTCCCCATGAATGCAGAACAGTTCAGAACAGTTGTTTCAGCATTAGTTAAATCAGGTCTTGTTTCCATGCACTGATATGTACAGAGCTGGCTATGGCATTTCTTTTTTTTTTCGGTTGGCTATAGGCAATGCAAATAAGGCTAGCTAGGGTACTGATATGTAATCCTTGAGGCCAGCCTGATAGTTTCTTATTTCCTCACATAGTGCTCTCTGTAAAACATTGAGTGCAGTAGGATGGCAGAGCCAGTCAACTCCAGGAATGTCAGCTGGGTATGAGCCTCAAAATAAGAGGCTATGACTCCCCAGAGCACAAAAGTTTATATATCAGAAACTGAAGCAACAGCCTCCTAAAACCATTCAAATGCTACCCTAATTGAGCTATGCAGACTGAACCTTCTCCATGGCATTCTCCCTGAATATTGCAAAGATGCTTTTTTCCCCACCTGATTAGCCAGCTCAGGTTACTCATGCAGTTCCCACCATCCTCACTGTCACTCATCCTTGAACCATACCCTTCTTCACAAGATAATAAATTCCAGGAGAGGCCTTAGCTCAAGGCCTTTGTATATTCTCACTTGGCTTGGATTTAGGACCCCTGGGCTACAAATTGTAATGGTGCCATGATGATTTAGAAATGAAAGCCAATCAATCAAGAGTGAAGGAGTTTTATTGCCAAGCCTGGTGACGCAGTCTCTGTTGATGGATCTCGAGGCTGCGTGCCTAACAACTAAGGGTGGTTACCTTTATAGTGGGTATGGGGAGGACGAGATTAGCAATGATTGGTGAATTCAGGGTGGTAAGAACACGGGGCGAAGGTTGGTTGGTTATTGAGGGTGGCAAGCAAAGCGTCAGTTCGGGGAAAAGGAAACTTATGAAACAGAAACTTAAGTAGGAAACAGAAACTTAATTTTAAAATGGCGCATACAGAACAAGATGGTGGCACATTTGGTTAGTCAATGGTCTGAGCATTACATTCCCCTCTGATGTTGTGACTTGAGCCAAATCCTTGGCTCATTTAGGGAGGAGCTCATATTGAGTCCTCAGGACCAGTAGCCGAGTACTCCGCATCTGCTCAGTGATGAAGATGCGTAAGTGATTTATGATACAGGGTCCTATAGTGGCGACTAAAAGGAGCATACACAAAGGCCCTAACAAGGGAAGGAGGTAGGGGAGAATGCCATTCCAAGCACTCCAAAAGGGGTTATCATATAATTGTTTCTTTCTTTTGATTAGGTCATCTTGTAAATCTTTAATTTTACCTTTAACAATACCAGATTTGTTCGCATAGAAACAGCATCTCTCTTGTAACGCTAAACAAATGTCTCCTTGGTCTGTAGTAAGTAAGTTAAGGCCTCTCCTGTTCTGTAGAACTATTTTAGCCAAAGAATCTATTTGGTCCTGGAGATCCTGGATGGTGCTAGACAGAGCTTGAATATTGTCTATTAACTGATTTGACAACTTTACATATGAGTGGATAGATATGCCTAATCTAGTTGAGCCGGCTAGCATGCCAGTGAGTCCCAGTCTTACTACTAGAGGAATTAATGTGATGCCTCTCTTCAGTCAACTCGAGATAAAGTCAAGGCTGGGGACTAGGACTGGTTCATTACCAGGTATTATGTCTATGTCTGGTAGTAGTACAGCTGATGCACAAACCCTTGACCAGTTAGCTGGTAGGGTGGTGTAGGCCAAATTTCCCCCACAGACAAATACCTTTCCTTTGCCCAAGCAAGGGTGTGGAAACTGGTTCCAGTTTGTGACTGTGCTACCTGGGCTTTTACAAAAAGAGTGTCCCTACTTCCACTGAAGTCTTAGAATTATAGGGCACTCCCTGGATGCATGTTACCCCTTTTTCAAAATGGACAGGCTGTATTTTAAGGAGAATATTTAATTTACAACTGGTATCAGCATTTTGTGCTACTGTTAGGTTTGTGGATAGGGCAAGGGGTCTATGGGTTCCCTGGGCTAGGCATAACCAGCAGTTACTTGGTAGATCAGCATCTGTCAGGTTTAGGGCTCTATGGGTGGTTTGAAGTAAGTTCTGAGTCTGAGGGTTTAAACTTACTTCCTTGGGTCTAGGCAAAACTAGAGGATGGTAAAGAATCTTAGGTGTGAGCTCCTCAGTCCGTTTTTTAATTTCATGTTTTGGGGTCCTCCCTCATTCGATACGTGAAGAGGTGCTTTTTATTCCAACAAACATTGTGACCCCAGGTTCCATTACATCCAGTAATAGCATATTTGTTGGATGGTCCCAAAATATGGGGCTGTATGTCCCAATCTCCTCCCATGGTACCCCTGCAAGTAAATTTGAGGATAGCTGTAAAGTAAGTCTTGCCACCAGCTGAGCACTCTTGTACCTCATCATAACAGCTTGAGTGCATGGCTTCCTGGAAAGTGGTACGTGGGCATTGGGTTTTTGCAGTAAATTTCATTTTAGGCTTCTTGGAACACATCCAACTCTGAGAAGACCCCGTTATTCCTTTTTGGATTTGGAGGTAGGCCATTTTGTTTCCACAGTCTACACTCTGGGTATATGAGCCAGTGAATTGACCCAAGACAAAGGTGCCCCCTTTGCAGTCACAAGGATTTTTCATAAGCTACCCTTAGGGCCACCCTAGGGTCACCCAGTGGCCCAAAACCTCCCCATGCTTGCAACAACAGGTCTAAGGAAACAACCACAACTAGAGGATTTATTGTGGGAGGACTTAAGCATTACTCTTGGTTAATTTTATCTTTAGGAGGTTACCAGTCTGTTGCACAGTTCATTTATCTCAGGATTTTTCTCCTGTGGCATCGACCTGTTTACGTGAGAGTGGTGGATCCAGGAAGTCTTTCCAGCTACCTTAACCACTGTTGATGTGCTGAGTACCACAGTGAAAGGTCCTTCCCAGCAGGGCTCAAGGGACTCTCGATGGTGTCGTCGAATCAGAACCAATGCCCCAGGATCGATGGACGGGTGGAGATGAGTCTCCTCAGAAGGAGTTGGGTGCTCCTGTCTGAACAACTGATGGATGGAAGTCAATATGGGTTGAAGTGTCTGCAGGGACTTAATAAGATCTTGGTTAGTGAGTTCAGCTAACTTATTTTCCGAGAGCCTAGGAATTAAGGGAGGTGGGCGACCGTGAAGGGCTTCGAAGGGGGTTATACCAGAAATATAGGGGGTACAGCGAGCTCTTAAGAGGGCAAAGGGAAGGAGGCTAACCCAATTATCACCAGTTTGCAGAATCAACTTAGCAAGTGTTTCCTTTAGGGTCCGGTTTATTCTGGGCAAGCTTTTGGGTAACTTGAGCTATGAAAACTGGGCCATTGTCAGACCCCATAGATGAGGGCAAGCCAAATCGAGGGATAACTTATCTTATAGGAGCCTTTTGACTACCACTAAGGCTGACTCGGACTTGGTAGGATATGCCTCTACCCAGCCAGTGAAGGTATCAACTAACACCAGTAAGTATCAATGTCCCTGGAGGCCAGGCTTTTTCATCTCAATGAAGTCAATTTCCCAATGTTCTCCTGGAGTAGTCCCCTTGTATCTGTTAGTTTCCATGTTTTGTTGCTTCTTTGGGTTAACTAGTTGACATTGTGGGCATCTGGAGCTGATGGATGTGGTTAACTTGGTCAGGTGGGGAATGAAAAATCTGTTTCTCAGCAAGCTTTGTTCCTCCTAGATGAGTAGACTGGTGGGTCTGGTGGATCAGTTCTTGCCCTAATGTTTCGGGCAGTTTGTCGGGTAACTGGAACCATCCTCCTGGGAGATTAGGTTTTGCTTTTAACTGGGCGGCCAAATGACGGTCCTTTTGGGTATAGACCGGTTCCGGTAAGGTTGGAGGGATCAGCAATAAAGCCGCTGCATTCTCAGTGGTCTCCTCTGATGTAGTGGCTATTTTTGATCTTTGATCCTGCTGAGGTTAGGAGACCCCTTTCCTGATATATGGCCCTGTGGACATGGACAGTGGCAAAGGCATACCTGCTATCCGTATAGATGTTTGCCTTTTTCCCGGTTGCTATCTTTAGGGCTTCAGTTAAGGCAATGAGTTCTGCCTGCTGGGCTGAGGTCCCAGGATCTAAACTTTTGGCCCAAAGTACCTTAGTCTCAATGGTCACTGCTGCCCCCGCCACTCGCTTACCTTCCCAGATGAAACTTCTTCCATCAGTAAAGTAGTTTGGAGCGCTCAAAGGAAGGTCAGACAGATCAGCTCAAAGGTTTTGTTGTCCCTCAACGAGATCAGTGCATTGATGGAGGGGAACTGTAGAGTCATCGTCGGGCATAAGAGTGGCAGGGTTTAAGGCTGAGGATGTTTTGAACACTACTGAGTCTGGATCTAGGAGCAGGGTTTGGTAATGTAGGATCCTGGCATTGGATAGCCACTTTTTAGGCAGGGCCTTGATAAGAGTCTCGAGGCAGTGAGAGGTTACTATGGTGAGCCTTTGTCCAAATGTGAGCTTTTTGGCTTCCTTTAAGAGTAAGGTCACTGCTGCCAGAATTCTGAGACAAGGTGGCCATCCTCCAGCTACAGGGTTGAGCTTCTTTGAGAGGTAAGCTATAGGTCGTTGCCAGGGTCCTAGTTCTTGCATTAAGACCCCTTTGGCAACACCTCGTTGTTCACTAACATATAAGGTGAAGGGTTTGGTCATGTTTGGGAG
This sequence comes from Hydrochoerus hydrochaeris, assembly GCA_004027455.1. NCBI lineage: Eukaryota > Metazoa > Chordata > Mammalia > Rodentia > Hydrochaeridae > Hydrochoerus > Hydrochoerus hydrochaeris. Next base: position 28,599 of record PVLA01005936.1, read on the forward strand.
TCCCAAGGCTGGAGCCTGGGTTAAGGCTTGCTTAAGTTGACAGAAGGCCTCAACAATCGTTAGTCCATTCCAGGGGTCTTTGGGTCTTTGGGTATCTCCCTTCAGGGAATCATACAGGGGTTTAACCATCTCTGTGAAGTCTAAGATCCAGAGTCTACAGTATCCCACTGCTCCCAAAAACTCACATACCTGTTTTTTAGTCCTTGGGGTGGGAATTTGCATTATGGCCTGGACTCTCTGGTTAGATAGGGCCCTTTTGCCTTCATGTAACTTATAGCCCAGATAGGTTACAGTACTCTGGCATAATTGTGCCTTTTTAGCTGAGACTCTGTACCCCAGCTGACCCTCTGTACCCCAGCTGACCCAAAGTCATCAGCAGCTGCTCGGTGGCCTGTAAGCACAGTTCATAAGTAGGGGAGGCTATCAGCAAATCATCCACATACTGTAAGAGTGTGACCTCTGGGTGGCACTCCCTGAATCCAAGTAGGTCCCTAGCTAGTGCTTCATCAAAGAGGGTGGGGGCATTCTTGAACCCTTGTAGCAATCGAGTCCATGTTAACTGTTCAGTGATCCCTGAATCAGGATCTGTTCATTCAAAAGCAAAGATAGGTTGACTTACTGGAGCAATCGGCAAGGTAAAGAAGGCGTCTTTGAGATCCAGCACTGAATACCAAGTGCAGTCTGGATTAAGTAGGCTCAGCAAGGTGTAAGGGTTAGGAATAGTAGGATGTAAGGTCACCACTCGCCTGTTGACTTCCCGGAGATCTTGTACCGAGCGATAGTCTGGTGTGCCTGGTTTCTGTACTAGAAGCAAGGGTGTATTCCAGGAAGAAACACAAGGAACCAAGACGCCATTTTTTTTTATTTTTTTTTTTTTTAGTCTCTGAATGTGAGTCCTTTTCAGGCAGGGAGGCTGATGGGGTATTTTTGCAGTCTGATGGGGGTAACCTGTGGCAATAGTTTTATAACCAAAGGTACCTGGTTTACAGCCAGCCTAGGAGGATTATTTTTGGCCCAGACCTTGGGAGCAGCTTTTTGCCATTGAGGTAGCAACTCATTATTGATTGAGACTAAGTCTTTGTCTTCTATTAAGAGATGTCCTTCGCCCTCTGGGTAGAGGGACATTACCCGAATAGCCTTTGCTACGTGTGACTCTGTGCCCAATTTCAATTCAGGTTTATCAGTCTGGAAGTCAATTTGCACCTTTAACTTATGGAGCAGGTCTCTCCCTAAAAGTGGATCTGGGCATTCAGGGACCCACAGAAATTCATGGTGAGTTACTTTGTGGCCTGGGCGGGCCAAACTAGCAACCATTTCCTCTGCCAATTGCCTTACCTCAGTTACTCTTGACAAATTAGTAGGCTTTTTTTGCAGCCACTCGAATTGCATCTAGAAGCCTCTGGCGATATTGTTTTAGAGCCTCCTTACCTTTATCGGTGTTGGGATCCCATTCCGGGCAAGAGGAAGGAAAAACATGCTCTATTCTCTGGAGGTCAGCCGTAGGAGTGCCATCTGGATCTCGGATGCCCTTTTCACCCAGGGCGAGGACACATAAAGTTTCCTCTGCAGTGAAAAGGACTCAGAGTATCTGCTGGCAGTCATCCCAAGTGGGACGATGAGTGGAAAAAAACAGACTCTAGGAAATTTATCAGACTATTGGGATCCTTAGAGAAAGGAGGGTTTTGGCTTTTCCAATTGTAGAGATCAGAGGTGGAAAAAGGGGTGTAAACAAACATAGAGCCTCCACCTTGCATTGGTACCTCTCTCAGGGGGCAGAGGGAAACAGCTTCAGAAGGGGCTCTTGGTTGGGGTTCTGCTCAGGGGGGTGGCTGCGTGTGCAGATTGGACTGGGTGGAGGAAGTGGAAGGTTACTGCTGGCCATTCCTGCGTGACAAAAATCATTAATCTCCCTTTATATACATTTTCCCCATAGCCAGCGGCATGTCTTTTGAACTCCTTGAAATGGTCAAGAACCAGGGCCAAGGGGGTGGCGGCTCCTTGGTGCCAGTCTGCCCCATGATTTTCCTAAAGGCAAAGGTTAAGGAACAGAGACTTAACGATAACTGACAAATAACATCAGACAACAGACACAACAGACACAAATGACAGACTGCAGTCAAAAGAAAAACTCCTCACTCAACTGCAAGTTTTTTGGTTACAAGATTTAGTTCAACCAGAGGGCTCAAAAACAAATGGAGCGGGTCAGGGCGGCAAGGCAGAACACAAATACAAAGCAAAGTGGGCTGTCAGCCCAAACCGATTGTTCTGTCCCACACACCCGATCCAACTCCCAAATTGAGGGCGTCCTCTCTGCAAATCGAGGGCATCCCCTCTGCAAATCGAGGGCGTCCCCTCTCCAAATAGAACCTAGGTATGGCATGCCATCAAAACCCTCCAGAAGAAACAAAATTTACTTACTATTGAAGGGGTCCGGATGATCAAAATAGTCCAATTTGGGTCAGTGGGGGCTAAGCCTCCATCCCGGATGAGCCCCCAAATGTAATGGTACAATGATGATTTAGAAATGAAAGCCAATCAATCAAGAGTGAAGGAGTTTTATTGCCAAGCCTGGCGACACAGTCTCTGTTGATGGATCTCGAGGCTGCGTGCCTAACAACTAAGGGTGGTTACCTTTATAGTGGGTATGGGGAGGACGAGATTAGCAATGATTGGTGAATTCGGGGTGTTAAGAACACAGGGCGAAAGTTGGTTGGTTATTGAGGGTGGCAAGCGAAGCGTCAGTTCGGGGAAAAGGAAACTTATGAAACAGAAACTTAAGTAGGAAACAGAAACTTAATTTTAAAATGGCGCATACAGAACAAGATGGTGGCGCATTTGGTTAGTCAATGGTCTGAGCATTACACCAATAACTTTGAATATGTCTTAGTGTCTTTACTCTTACCTTGGGTTGATTAGTGGTGGTAGATTGGAATTAACTCAGTGGAATTTCAATAACATTTCTCTGGGATTATAAATGTAACTTCCTGGATTCTGAGGTGGATTGGAAAAAAGGATTACAATAATTGGATTAAAATATATAATGCTTGGATTACAATATTATAAGGAATTACTATTGGAATTATAATATTGGAACTTCAATAGGTGAAGGTACTTCTGTTGGTTATTTCTTTCTCGTTGCTGAGACAAAATACTTGACACCAAAATGCAAAAAGGAAAGATTTATTTAGCTCACAGTTTATGGAAGTTTCAGTCCATGATCAGCTGGCTCCAGGGCAGAGCAGCACATGGCAGAGGAGCAACAGTTCATAGCGTGGAAAACAGCACAAGAAACAAGAGCCTGGAGAGAAGACTCTTTCTGTCCCTTATGATGTATGTAGGCCACACCCACTTGTGTGTAGCACTCACACCCATAATCCCAGCATCAGACCATGAATCATTCAAACTCTAGAAGCCTGACACCAGGACCGCATGAGGCTTTGGGGGGACATCAAGCCATACAGACTGATACCATAAAGTAGAAAATCAAGAAACATTTACACATGAAATTTTGGTATCGCATAAAACATCATTTTTGTATCTGAAACATCTCCTTTCCTCTAAATAATAACAAACGTAACAATTTTAACATTAGAATTTTATTTTTTTATTGTTTATATATTATATTTAGCTTTTTACCCGAGATTACTGAGGGGCACACTCAGATCTGTTTTTCCTTAGTCACTCAACACGTCAGGACAGAGGAGTAAGTCAGGTAACTCAGCAAGGAGTATTTACCATTGTGTACCTCAGGCCTGCTCAAATGCATGCCTAGTGGCTTTGCAAGTGTTGTAGCTCCCTCCGTGAGAAGAAGCGTGGACTTCTGCATCACTTGTCCGGGTGTTGTAAGAAGCGTGGACTTCTGCATGATTTGTCCGGGTGTTGTAAGAAGTGTGGACTTCTGCGTGACTTGTCCCTGGTGTTGTGGTGGCTTCCAGGTAGCACAGTGTCCACGGCATCCTTGGCCTTATCTCTTTTAGGTATTCAGCCGGGGGAGGTGACTCAGACACTGAAGTAAGGGGTGCTGTGCCTTGGGAGCCAGGCACAGGGGAGGGAAGAAAAGCAGGCAGGAACTAGGCGGGGTGGGGAGGGGTCAGACCCCAGCGGGGCCCTGGCCACAGCGCCGCCACAAGCGGCTCTGCCTCCTGCTCCCTGGGTCACCTTGGATCCAGGGTGCGGGTCCTCGTCAGGAGCGTTCAGGGGCGCTGGGGTGCTGACTCCAGCGTGCGTCGTTCCGGGCTGCTCCAGAGGGACACCCCGCCCAGCGCCCCGGTGCTGCGCACGGACACGCGGCCCGGGGAGCCCCAAAGCCCGGACGCAGCCTTCTGGGGACCGGAGGGCGGAGGAGGCAGTGGCCGCACCCACAGAGGGCAGCCGCGGGACCGGGGCGTGGTGACTCAGCGGAACGCCCCGCACCCTCAGTCTGAAGGGAGAGGTTTGCAGTCGTGGGGCCGGAATCCCGGGCAGGGGGAGCAGGAGCCCGGGGTGCAGCGCTCAGCCACGCCCCTCCCCCCGCTGCAGGGCCGCCTCCCAGGGAACCGGACAGCGCCTGCCCGCCTGCAGTGCGGCACCCACGGTGCGCCTCTGCACTCCAAGGCCTGGGTCCGCTGTCTGCATGGCAGCCCAGACCGGCTGGGTCTCAGTCCTGCACAGGATTCTGATTTCTGACAAGGATAAGGCGATGGAGAGTCTCTGACCCAGTATGTGGCCTTCACACAACATAGCCTGAAAAGTCTGAAACTAACCCAGGTGTCAGTCAACAGAGACGTGAATAACTGCTCTGTGACATGACATACAATGCAATCCGAGTCATTATTAAAAAGGAATGAACTATTGAAATACACAATAATATGAATTAATCTATAAATATGCAGAACAAAAGATGTCAGACCTGACAGACTTTGCTTGCTGTATGATTTTATTTACATAAAACTCTACAACACATACAATGACATTAAACCTGTAGTGAGCAAAAGCAGATCGGGGGCCCAGAGTCTGGGGTTAGATAGAAGATTACCCTGGGAAGGATGTGGGGCACTTTTGTAATTAAGAAAATATGCTATACCTTTATTGTGCTGTGGCCAAACAGAAATAATCTGTGGAGCTCATAATTTAAGGTTAAGATGAGAACATTTTATGGTATGTACATTTTACCTCATTAAAAAGAATTACCAATGATTTCAGAATGAATAATTTCATTCTCAGTAGCAATGATCAAAACTTTCAAGCTTGTGAGATTAAAGGAGTTTACAATTTTTGTTTGCAAAGAATTATCAATTACAGTTGGGCAATAATAATCAGTTGGTACCAACAAGGCTAAGATGAAAGTCCTCAAAAGCTGCTTTGACTTAAAATTGCATGGATAGTCACCAGTGGCAGTACCACATGTCATGTTTTTCCTAACAGCATTTGTTAGATTTTTTATTTGTCATTCCTTGCCTCTTTTTCCCTTTTCTCTTCTTTAAGAAAATGAATTTATATCTGTGTATCAGTTTATGATTGCAGAATGCAAATGCCCACAAGCTTAGCAGCCTAAGGCAATGCCTCTTTACTGTCCTGCAGCTCTGTAGGTCAGAGGTATGGGAGAAACATAACTTGGGTTCTCTACTGGGGCTCTGCAGTCCAGCTGGGCTGTGTTCTCCTCCCAAACTGGGAGTCCTCTTTGAAGTTCCTTCAGACTGTTGGCAGGATTCAGTTCCTCACATTGGTAGGATTGAGGTAGCTGGTTCCTTGCTGGCTATTAGGCAGGGTCATCTTCACCCACCAGTGACCACCTCAGGTCCTTGCCACCGAGCCTTCATGACATGCAGCTCACATATTTGAAGGCAGTGAGCCAGGGAGTTTCATCAGAGTGACTACTGACATATGCCCAGGCCCTGCTTACTGGGGTCTTGGCCTAGCCCCAATATCCTAAATGAGTGGACAGTGAATAACTTAAATAAAAGATAAGTGGCATGATTTTAGGGCTCCAGGAACTGTCAAAACTCAGAAATCAAGATTCCCTGGGGTTTGAGACAAAGAACTTCTTTGGGCAGCCCATTTGGTTTTCAAACAAAGGAAGGGGATATTGAGGCAAGCAGGGCAACTGGACAGGACCTTGGGAGTCAGTTCAAAGACTTCTCTGAATTGTTTTATCTTCAAGGTTGGCAGCTTCATTGCTCGGCAATAGAGCGTGTCAGCAGCCCACACCCTCAGCTGCCTCCCTGTGGTTATTTTGACCTCACAGCCTATGCATACGCTCTTTCCCAACACAGCAGAGGTCCCCGTGTCAGCAACTGAGCCCTGTATAACCCAGTCTCCAACTCTGCTCATTGTGGATTATGTGTCACATGTATAACAATGGGTGGAATTCCAGGCCCCTGCCGAATTGTGCTTTTCACATGTGCCTTTTTTGCTGTGCAAAAGATGAACTGAGATCCATTTCTCTTTATTTTCTGCCTACATACATTATATAAAACACAAGTTTGTCTCAAACTTTGCAGACACACATTTTGCTAACATGGGGGAAGTGGCACATGAACTGTGCTTTGTCATCATATAATGGAATCAAAAGTTTTGAAACTTAACACTGCTCAGTTCTAATGATGATGACAACTCTGATCTGGTTGGTGATGTAAAATGGTATTTGATATTGTTTGGAGCATTATAAAGACATCTAATTTTTAGAATGAATAATTTAGCAAACTCTGATACACAAAAATGCTTTTAGCTGCAGAAGCAATATGCAACCAAAGAGGAAGTTCAGTTGGGTCTATAATGTTTTCTTTGGACAGATGTGAAGCAATGCAATATAATAGTCCCATTTTCTTGTTCTTGAGAGTGATTGTAATAAAAGTTATATTATTTTCTCTTTTTTCATGTTTTAGCTAAAGGATAAGTAGATCACTATAAGTTTGCTGACTCAACTTTCTTTTCTTTCTTTCTTTTTTTTTAGTTTTCTAACAGGAAAACTATTTATTTATTTTTTATTTTAAGAGAGAAAGAAAAGAAAATTTTAAAAAGACAAAATAGAAAAAATAAGAAGAAAAGTAGAATACAGAGTTCAAAAAAATTAACATCATAAAATCACTAGTTGATACTTTACATATTGTTAACTTAACAATAGTTGTTAAAGTTACAAAGTCAAAGCATAAAATGTGGCTAGACACTCAAACATCGACAGTACAAACTCTTCTGTTTAGTGATCTAACAAAAGCTCAGTAATATGGTCATCTATTTACACACTATGTATACCATTATATCCTTTAGAGCACTTTCCTTCCCTTTCACTTGACTCAACTTTCTCTGCAAAATCATGAAAACTTTTCCTTTACCTTCCACAGGCATAGTGAGCCAAAAGGTGATATTCATGAGAAAACAAGGCTCAGGTCCTCCAGGGATGCATTCCTTTCAGAGAGTTCCTGAACTTACTATTTGGTCCTCAGAGGTGTACACCATTACACAGATTTCTAGTTTCACCTTGAATGGCCTATTGGATCTTTCCAAGGTAGAAGACCGGCCACGCTGTCACGCTCTGAGGAAGGCTCTTGGAAAGGAGGGAAATCCTACCTGGCAGATTAAAATAGGCTTCCATTAAAAGCTTCTCCCACTCACTGTGTGGCCAGCAAGCTAGACTTGGTGTTCATTAGCATCAAGGGAAGCTGGGCCCATTTATAATGCAGCGGTGAGGGATCAGGTCTTATGGCTTCTCACCCTAGTTTCTGTCTACCTGTAGTTTCCCAAAGTATAGTCTCAAGAGTACCTACTCTTTGGAAAATTCCTAGAATTTGAAACCAACCCCTACCAGCACTAAAAGCTTCCATAGTAAAAAATGATTAGGAAACATTATTTTAAATAGTTTTCTTTGTCTCACCAAGAAGGAATTTAGTAATATTCTTTTCCAAATTTGTGTTTTACAAATGTATTTGGTCACAAAATCTTTTCATTCCAAAGATACCTTCTCACTACTTTGAAAAGCACACTCTTAACAAGATTACATCTGATTTTTAAAACCCTTGAGCAGCTAGGGAACAAGGTGATCTCCTTAAAAGAATGATAACTTTGGGCAAACTCTCCTTCCTTACCAACTCTGGCTCTCAAAGGCTCCTCTGTTATCTACAATTCCTGCCTGGTAGTTTCTGCATGGTAAGACACAAAAGAATGGTCTTCTATTTCTTTCCTCTGTTTCTTGAAAAAAATAGTTAGAGACTGATTACATAACTTTGATTCTCCATGAACTCTGCTGGGTTATTCAAAAGCATTTTGGCAGCCTGTTACTTCAGCTGACCCAACAAGTGTAAGTGATAATGAAATTGTGGAAATCTGGCAGGAAAAGCAGGATCTAATTCTGCTGAAACTGGAAAATGGATGTTAGGCAGAAGTGAGAAAATAGTTGAAGGATTTGTTTGATATTTACATTGTATTCTGATAATAAGGAGCTATGACATTAATCAGGTGATGAAGAATAGCTAAAGAGAGCTGTGTTTGGATGTCTGCAGCAGTCCAGATTGCAGAGGGTTCTGGATGCTCTGCTGAAGATGACCTTTGGTTTTCATTTTTGTTGGGACACCTTGCTGGGGGGTGGGTTATGAGCTAGGGTTTCTCAGCCTCAGCAATACTGGCATATTTGGCTGGATATTTCTTCTAATGGTGCTAGAGAGATGGAAGGAGCAGGTCTGTGCAGCATTAAATGGCGGCAGCATTCCCAGCATCTGGATGCCAGCAGCATTTCCCCCTTCTCAACTTAAGAGGACAGAAAGAATCTTCAGGCATTGCCAAGTATACCCTGAGGCACAAAATTGCCACCTGTCTCAGAAGCAGTGAGATGGTGAATGACAGGACAGTCAGTGTTTAAGACAGATGTGCAGCTGAGGTGGCATACAGAGAATGACAGCAGGACAAGACCCTGAGAGCACATGCTAAATGTTGGTGTGGTCTGTTGTCACAGTCAGGGGCTCAAACACATCTCCTGGTACCCACGGGTTTGTGTGGTTTCTTCCCATGTGGACTTGGGGCTTGGTCATGTAGTTATTGGGGAATAAAACTCCCAACCTTATATGTCCACGAGTTCATGTTCTTTAACATTGAAGAATGAATTTTAGGAACAACAGAGGTGAAGAGTAGAATATATTTATTGAGAAAAAGAAAGCTTCTGTCTGAAGAGGGACAGAAGGGGGTCCCGAACGGGTTGCCCAGGACTCTGTCTTTTCAAAGGATTTTTATAGAGTAAAAACAGGGGTTCAAGGTGGGGGAAGACTGGGAACTCACAAGGCAGATGGGCATAAGGTGGGCCATAACTATAGTCAGCCAAGAAGATTAATAGTTCAGGTAAAATTGATTACATTAGGGACAAATGGGAAATCAAGTCCCGTAGGAAGCCAGCAATCTTGGAGCTGTGATCTTTACCCTAGAGGGATGGGATAGTGCCTCCAGGGTGAGAGGGAACTAATTAGAATATCAGTCTTCAGGGTGTGGATTCATTTGTTTGATCCTTTGTCTTGAGGCCTGGCCCACAGCAGGAGGTGTCTGTCTCCCTCAGAGCTGCCAGGTGTGTGCAGTGGCTCCACTGAGGACCTAGCCCTATCTCACTGCCTATAATATTTCTGATTAACTCAGCTACCTGTAACACTGTGACTTGTTCTGGTCAACGGAATAGGAGCAAACCTGACACAGTTTGAGATCTGAAAAGCCCTGTGCATGGGCTTCCCCTCTTGGAGCCCTGCTACCCTGTGATGCAGCCCAGGCAGCCTCCTGAGGACACATGGCCCAGGCAACAGTCAGCAGGATCTTCTGGAAATGTCACTGAACACCTCAGAGACCAACTAGTCCCAGTTCCCTCACATTAACTGCACCATCTGAGTGGCTCCAGGCAAGTCAGCACAAAAACTCCCAGTGAACATTCTCCAAGTGGAATTATGAACCAATAAGAGGGTTGCTGTTTGTAATGACAGATGGCTGATGTGGTAAGTCTGCTAGTAGGTTTCAAATAGATGAGTACAAGTGGAAATAAGAGGTGTGCATTTAGAATAATCTATATTCCTTCAGTCAATGGCTCAAGGATAGGGGACAGTGGGTCACAGGATATAGTAATTCAAAACTGGTGGGCATAAAGCTCAGATCGAAAAGTCAAGATGAAGTTGTGTGAGCAGTAAAGTATTTTTGCCTGGGAAATTAAAATTGACAATATTTCCAAGATTCAGTTTAGGAAGTATATTTGTAAAGATAAATGTATTATAGAACTTGTCACTTTTTACTTTATATGCAAAAATCAATTTTTAGAATAAAGAGGCAAGCACATTACCTCAAAATCATTTAGGACGCATAATGTGCTAATGATAAAACTGATTCCAGCGCATTAGCTGCCCAACTGCACACCACCATACTCACTTGGCAATTAGGCCGGATTTCCAATGGAGCGATGCAGCTAAGGTGCGGATGGAGGTTACCAGTAACATTCAGAGATTGCAAATGCTGTAGTCTGTGGACCAAAGATGAAACAGTTCTTCAGACATTTACATTGGGATTTACGTTTAAAAACAGTCTGGAAGGAATGTACCACTCAAATTCCTTACTGTATTTTAAAAAATCTAAGTAATAAGCAATAAAGAGAAATCTGGAATGAGATCAAAGGATAATTCAGTCATAACTAAAAGAAATAGCAATAAATAAAATCTAATGGTAGAGGAGAACATGGCGAAAGTACAAACAACTCAAAAGTATTTTCAGGGGCCACAGGAATCATCTGAAACATTCAAAGGAGCCATATGGTAGACCGGGGCGCTCCTAGAAGCTGCAGGACAAGTTTAAAAAGCGAAGAAGGGTCAAAACGGATGAATTTTAAACATCTTATGTGCACCAAGCAGTTTGTGCTAAAGAAACTAAAGTTTCAGCACTGCTGAAACGCGTTTAAGAGCCAAGGGCAGTGTGACTTTGGATATGCAGTTTCCACAAGGTTTTAAAAAAGAAAACGAAAGAAAACGGAATCAGAGCTACAGCAGTCTTTTCTTCAAGGCTCTCCGCCGGCGCCCAGGGCTGGCGACTTCACCCGGAGGAGCCCCGGCGGAGCGGCCCTACCGGGAGCCTCCGCCTCCTGCTCCCCGCCCCCGCCGCCCCGAGTCTCCTCCCGCGGGCGGGGCGGGGCCGGGCCGCGGCGGAGCGGGGGACCCGGCCCGAGGAGACGCCAGCCCGCGCGCCCGTCCGCCCGCCGGGATGGAGGCGGCCGCGGAGCCCGAGTCCCTGGACCGGCTGCGCGCCGTCTTCGCCGCCTGCGACGCGGGCCGCGCGGGGCGCCTGGGGCGCGCGGAGTTCGCCGCGCTGTGCGCCGAGCTGCGCGTGCGGCCGGCCGAGGCCGAGGCCCTGTTCCGGCAGCTGGACGCCGACGGGGATGGCACCGTCACCTTCAAGGAGTTCGCGTGCGGCTTCCTGGGGGCCCGCGGCGGGGCGCCCGAGCCGCCGGACGGCGAGGAGGACCCGTGCGCGTGTGGGCGCCCCGGGAGCCCGGGCCTGGCCTGGCGGGACTTCGAGGCGCGGCTCGGCGAGGAGGCCGGGCTGGTCCCCAGGTGCGCGTAGGTTCCTCTCGGGCTGCGCTCGGGGCGCAAGGCTTTGCTCCGAGGCCGGCCGGATTCCCCCGGAGGCGCTCCCGGGAGTGGCGAAGGGAAGGCGCGGAGAGCGGGCTTCGGGAAGGAAGGGGCGCCGCCGCGCCCTGGGTGCAGCCTCCGCGCCAGCGCCGCTAGCACCCCGCTCACCGGGGGGCCGCCTCCGTGGCAGTTCTGGGTGTGCGGCCGGGTGGGAAGGGATGCGAGGCGGCTGTGTGTGGCCGCGGGCGCTCTCCGACCGCCTTCCCGGGTTTAACGTTGGGAACTGTCCGCGGGACGTGTGCCTTTCTGGTCGGAGAACAGGTTTCTTCCTGGAAACCGAGGTGAAGAGCTGTCGGGGGCTGGCTCAGTGAGTCAGGGATTAGAGGTGTGATCCCGAAACCCGAAGACCCTCGCCTTTTATAGGGTAGATGTGACGGCAAGCCCGGGTGGCACCAGGCTGCCCACAGCGAAGGTACGGGAGGGAGAGGGGCTCGGGTCTTCTTCCCTGCGCTGCGTGCTTGCCCGCCACCACTTGGTGTCCTGGGTTGTCCCCAGCCGGTTCTGTGTTCCAAGCAATTCCATCGTTCAATGCCGAGCATGTTCAGGACTTTAGCTAAGATTTTATTGCCTCAGTGTCACCACTACCATCTAAAAGGCATCGTTTCTGTTGGCCCTGTGTGTGTCTGAGACGTAAGGCTGTGAGAGGGAGACAGCCGGCGAGCCCGCCCCTCTCTCTGGCCTTCTGCGCGGGCTTGGAGAGCGAGGGGACTCCTGTGCCGGGCGGGCACGGTGCTGACTCACTTGGGTGTGTGCTGATTTTGGTGTTTGCGGGAGGTAAGATGCAGCGTCTCCACCAGGAAAGTAGAAAATTTTCCAACGTGACTATGGGTCGTACGTATCCTTTCTCTGAGTCAAGTTTCTACAGTGACTTAATTTGGGTTCAGCGCATGAAAACGAAGCGGTAATTTCCAGAGCGTTGAAGGGCGAATCCACGTCGCAGCAGCAGGTGTCCTGTGTAGCATATGTGAACGAGTGAGCTTATTTTCTTAACCATCAAGTCTGAGTGGCAGGTGTTTGGCCCTCAGCCCTTACGTGATCGTCTTCACCTTTTCGGATCCGGGCACAAAGCAAGACTTGGCCTCCTTGGTGACATTATTACCGTCATCATGCCTTTCCACACTCAGCAGCCCTTGTTAAATTTAACTGGGCACTAGTGTCACCTGGAAGACTTGTGTCCCGAGCCCCACCTCCTGGTGTGAGATTAACAAATGCAGTGTTTGCTGTCTGTCCTTGGTCAAGTGGAACCCACTAAACAGAGTTGATTCATGTGATTGTCACCATGGCAGCTCTTAGGCGTTATGAAGTAGAATTGCTTCTACTCCACTTCCTCCTTCAGCTGTTACTTTTCCTTCCTTTCCAGCATGGTAAGGTTTGTTACTGATAATGCCATTGCCTTTGTTTCAGCCAGATTAATTTCACAAGCTTTTTTTAGTGCCACATACGTGACCTCTTAAGTACTGCCCCAGCTGCCCAGGATCAAAGGGGCGTGATGGAGTTCATGCTTATGAAGTTCATAGTGCAGGTGAAACCCTCCTTAAAAATTTCATCAAAGAACATTAAAGGCTGAGTATTTATACTTGTGGTGAATGGACAGAGCCCAAAGGGCTCTAGCAAGTAGAGATTTTCTTTGACTTTCCATTTTTGTCTTAAGAAAAACACCTTGGTGTTCATTTTACTGCATAATGTATTGGGGCTTATTTTAATATAGAATCATATTTTCTTATAGGGGAGTAACAGTCTTTACTAAGAGGTGTGGCATTCCATTTGGGTTTTGTTCCCAGCTTTGCACTTTATCTTAACTGATAATGCCCTGCCCCAGGCCTACACTGTGGGTATTTATGTCCAATTTGTGAAGAATGGATACTAAATTTAAGACTGGTTTGTTCCTGTAAAGGTGAAGTATTGTACTGACAGTGTTTCCCTTTCAGAGATCATTCAAGCAAAATATGGAGCAATGTGGAGTTAAGTGTCCAGTCCCCAATAATTGTGATGTCAGAAAGTAACACTTCATTATAAAGTGGCCTTTGGGATGTATGCCGTCTTAATCCTTTAATTTTAAGTTCCATTTCTCAGAAAAAAAAACAAAGAACCGCGTGTGTTGAGTGCAATAGAGAAGGGAGTGACCTGAGCAGTTGGTAGTTTAAGCCCTGGCTGGGTTAGATGGTCTCCAAGTTCAGGATGACCTTTATCTCTTCCTGGTAAGCTACAATAAGGCCAGCCAGCAGATGAAACCAGCTGGCTATTGAGGATAGCTGGTTATGTAAGATAATTCAGGAAGGAGGGTTGTACTGGGCCCAGAAAATCCTGGAAGGAGGGTGAAAATGTGGGCCGAACTTGGCGAGCCAGAGAGCAGTCTTGTGATGTAACCTAGGTAATTTCTGGTGCCCAGAATTATTTTGGTGAAAGGAAGTTTAGTACTCAGCAGATACTCAGTGCGTGTTTGCTGAATGAACCAAGTAAGCAATTTCATTTACTCCTTGGCTTATATCCCTATATTTCCTGAGACTGCAGTTAGTTATGCTGTGCGCATTTCCTTCATTCCTAGACTATGTACTGAATTCTCTGAAACTGTGAGCTAAATTAAATCTGTGATGGGTGGGTGTCAGGTATTTTGTTTCAGCAAATAGCTGGCTAACACAGTTCATAATTCTTGCTTCAATAGAATAGTTACTATCTGCATGGGGCTGTGCTGGAAGAATTCCTGAAGTGCAACCCACGTTTGTTTAAGAAATCTGTGTTTTAGGGAATCAGTATGTCATGTCTTTTGATGAACATGTTGTAAATTAGTGTTTACAATGCAACATACTTTTTGTTTTCCTCCTCGGTGATAGATCTGTGAGAATGCGGAGGAAGCCTGCGAGCTGTCTGCCAAGAAGAAAACCTTGGCACACTTTGGGCACTTGTGTATTAGCTTGCATATTGTGGCTGTGACTTGGGGCCATAAACCTTACAATGCTGTGGCTTAAGGTGCTGGGAGAAGTAGTTTCCACATTAGTGTCGTCTACCTGTTGCCCTAGCAAATAAGCTGGCTGATGCCTAGGGCCTGTGTTACGGCAGAGCGCTCCTCATCTTGGGTAGAAACTCATAGGCATCTGCAGCAAGGCACAAAGACAGTGTCTGGCTGATTCTGTGGGTACAGATGGGAGGTTTTATTTTGGCCAAGGATAGTGCATCTCCTCTCTCTCCTGAGACGGCACAGTCTGCTAGCTTTCTTTAGGTTAGTAAGATCCTGTCAGAAAGAAAGTAACACTGAAGTCCATAAATCTGTGAGAAGCTGTCACAGTCCTAATGACCATGGCTGATATTCAAGTGTGACTGACAGTATAGCTGAGCATTGGGGGCCTTAGGAAGCAACCTGCTCTGTTGACTGATGAAAGGTCTACTCAGCTCCTTAGGAGGTGCTGGCACTTACTCACTGTGAGGCTGATGGAATGTTTATGTGGTATTGGCCTCAGCAGAGTACAGCAGTTTAAGTCATTGTGTTAACCAGAGAAGCAGAACCAATGAGTTGTGTATGTGCTGTGTGCACACTCACACATATGGTCAAGGAAGAGGGAGAGAGGGCCTGCTTTTAAGAAATTGACTCACAAGAATTTGAGGGCTGATGAGTCCTAGAATCTGTGGTAGGACAGCAGGTTGGAGACCCAAGGAGGGAGAGATGTTGCAGTTCAAATAAATAGGCTGACTCATTATGAGGCCCATCATTCTGCCCTGATTGGATGAGGCCCACCTGCCTACACTGTGGCACATCATCTGCTTTACTTAAGTATAAATAGTAACAGTCAGAGCCATTAAGAAACTTAAAGATATTCTCAGCTTTTGAAATTCACTGCACTGTGGAAATCAGTTCCAAAATGACCAGAGAGCATTGTTTTAAATGTTTCCAGCTCATAAAATTATAAATGATTTACACACACAACACCTTCCCTGTACTCTTTCCAAATACTTTGAAAACTCAAAATAATGTGCCTTCTCTGAGGCCATTTTAAAGCTTTTAGCAGGTTTTTCTACCTGCCAATCAGCAACAACAACAACAAAATAACTTGCTGTCCTTCTGCTTTAGCTCTGAGCTTCTCTCCTGGGAGATCAGGGCTTACTCCTCCTCCTTGGTTTACCCTGTCAGCCTCACTTTTACAAGCTCACCCTTATTCCGAGCTTATGATTTATCAAAAGGTCTGGGCTTCAGCCAGGCACCCTAAGAGAGGCTGCTGTCCTTGTTCTGGCAGCCCTGGCCAGCCTGCTAGCTGCACCTGCATTTCACCTCCCAGGACTGCCAGCAGGGAGCTGCTGGCTGGTCTCCTTTCTAAGGTAGTCACTCCTCTCTCTGTCCTTTCTGTAAGTGCCTGGTAAAGAAAGGCACTCTGCCAGGAAAGGCCAAAGGCTGACATTTTAATAGGGAACACTAAGAATTCCCGTGGATGGGAATGTGTTCTTACTCTGTTTGCCCAGCGACTTTGTCCCTGTGCTGGTAGTTACTAACCAGGATGTAATTTGAGATACTCGGAGAAGCCCGGAAGTGTTGTACCCAGTACATGTCCTAAAACTCAGCCACAAGAAAACTGCTGAATTCCTGAATCGGTTCTCAGGAGCTTTGCAGCACTGGCTTTAAACTAGGTCTTTCCTTGGGCTTTGTTAGTCAGGGGCCTTAGAGCAGCCATGCGGGCTGCTCCTGGGATGTCTTCTAGAAATGCAGGCTTGGGACCTGCCCGTTTGAATGTGTATTAAATTCTGCTCCAAGGAAATGAGAAGGAAGGGTAGAGGTTGGCTACATTTGCTCAGGAGTTGGCTTGCAGAGAAAACACCTTGAAAGAGAATGCTGCCCTGATGGAAGAGATAAACTCCTAAGTTTTCCTTGGGTTACCTCTGGTTACTTGATATTTGAATTTCATTTGCCTTGTGAAAAACAAGCCCCTTAGAAGGTTTCACTATGAAAGTGGTAAGTTAGTGATGCTAATAGCATTTTATTTCAAAGGCACAGTGTTAAGAAAATTTGTAGAACATTTCTAAAGCTACTTTTGCTTTGGTTCAGCACTGATGTTACATCTTTGGGTAAAAGGGACTGGGTTACTGGCACTGGCCATCTCTACGTCTGATGGTGAGTGAGGTAGCAGAGTAGGTAGATAAAAATAAAAACCCTGGGTTCTTAAATTGAGAACTAATCTCAGAAGGTTCTTTTGGTCATGTGTTTTCAGATTGCAGCTAACAGACTGTACTGTGATTATGTGTGCAGTTTTAAGATAATTCAAAGATGTGGCTAGAGAAGAGTATTCAGCTATGAGTGACTGGATTTCTGTGTACCCTGGAATGCAGGAAGTTTATGCCTCACAGATTTTTTTATTGTGCCAGTTGGACGAATGGTATAAGTGTGATAATTCGATTCATACATACACTGTGCTATGATTAAATCAGGGTAGTTAACATTTGCACCTCCTTGTATCTTGGAAAAATTTTTAACACATAATTATTGAGCTATTTCAGGGCATGTATATAATATGTATTGATCAAATTAGAGTAGTTAGCATTTCCATGTCTTTACCATTCCTTTGTGTTTGGAACTTGGAGTTCCTGTCTTCTACTTACAAAATATGCAATAGGCTATCGGGAGCTCTAGCTGCTCTCCTGTACTGCAGAATCGGACTTACTGCTTTTCTCTGACTGTGTTTGGGTACAAGGCATCTCAGCTCCATCTCACCCTCCCTCTCACCCTTCTTGGCTTATGTTTGTTGTTGCACTATTCACAGTAGCCAGGACATGGAATTAGCCTGTATTTCAGTGGGTGCCTAGGTAAAGAAAATGTGATGTATGTACACTGTGGAATATTATTCATCCATATAAAAGGAAGAAATTCTGTCATTTGAAAATTGAATGGAGCTGGAGAACATGTTATATGCAGTAAATCAGAAATAGAAAAATACAGCATGTTCACTAATGTATCTGTCTGTCTGTCTCTATCTCTTACCATTATCTATCTTTCTTTCTTTCTTTCTTTCTTTCTTTCTTTCTTTCTTTCTTTCTTTCTTTCTTTCTTTCTTTCTTTCTTTCTTTCTTTCTTTCTCCATGGTGGTGCTGAGAATTCAAACCCGGGAGCTTTACACCAATCTACAGCCTCAGCCCTTTTTGTTTTTTGTTCCCTGAGTCACTGAGGTGCCAAGGGGAACTTGAATTTGAGATCTTCACTCAGCCTCCCAGAGTCCTGTATTTATCGGCATGTGCCACCACTCCTGGCTTCAAATAGTTTTTTTAATTGGTAAAAATACATATTTTTCATGACAATGCTTCATTATTTCACTTTTCATTGAATTTATAATAGCATTTATAATAAGGTTGGGCATTTGCCCTTAATTGAGCTACTGCAAGCTTTGATTTTCCATGTTGGACAGAAATCAAATCATTATTGAAATTAATATCACTGATTCATTTCTAAGCATTGCATTATGCTGATATTTAACTGGATTGATTTACCACTGTGAGGCTTTTTCTGTTAATGGAGATAGCATAAAGATGCTAATAGCATTTTATGTCAAAGGCACAATGTGTTAAGAAAATTTGTAAGAACATTTCTAATGCAGCTTCACTTTGCATTTGACAAGAACATTTGGAATTAAAATGCACAGAATTAACTGAGCAGGAAAGGCAGTGTTTCACAGATGGTGTGCAGCTGAACCCGCGACAGCTGCCTGAGTAAAACTGTAAACTCTGATTGTGGTTTCCTGGAAGACTTAGATGTCCTTGCTTCTCTGGAGGTTCATATCTCTGGGTTTCATCTGGTTAATAGTATCTCTTTAGTTTACCTTTGTGGAGGATAAAGCTCTTTTTTTAAAAAATAAATTTTATTTTTTATCATGGCTTGATTAAAAGAAAAGTTGTCAACATAGTACTGAGTTTCCGTTTAATCTACTTACTTTCTCATATTAGTACCATCATGCTCTGGAACAGTACATTTGTTACAGTTAATAAAATGGTATTGGTATGTTGTTGTTAACTAAAGTCTGTATGTTTTCAGAGTTCTGCAGTTTTCCCCTGGTGTCCTCCTCTGTGCCTGCTTGCTGTCGGGCATGCCACATTACTGTTAGTTGTCTAATTGCTTAGTGTCCTGGGCTGGGACCCAAACCAATATTTTGAGCAGTTACATATTTATTAACTCTTTGGGGAAAATAAATTGGATGTTTAACTTGTTGTTAACAAACTTTTTCTTGCTTTTCTTTTGAGACCATTTGTGTCAAAAGGGTTTATTGCGAATATAAGAGTATTACCATCAAATGAAATGCTTCACTGTACATTTAAGCTACATGAATGATGGTTAAACTGCTTTAGCATGAACACTCCGGTTCATCTCCACACTCGGTGTCATGGTTGTCCAGTGTCTGTCTTCTGCACCTGCGTCCTGTGCATGGTGCCTATAATTCCTGCCTTCTCAGTGACTTGGCCATGCACACACCTGGCAGCAGTACTCATCGTGTGGGCAGCAGCACAGCTGGCTGCCTTTCCAGGTGGGCATGCTGCTCCTCCAGTCTTTCTACACCACCATCTGAGCCCCGGAAGAGGTATCTGTCTCCAGTTCTATTCATGCTTCATTTATCGGATGATTGAGTATTCTGTTTCCTGTTCCTGAAAGGAAATCGTAGTTGCATTGAACCTGGAAAGGGTCGGGAAAGGTGAGGGGGCTTTATCACTGATTGTCTTACAGCTCAGCCATGTAGTAATGAGAAATTTTTTCTCTGCACAGCTGTCTCACACCCTGTGCGGTGAAGTGGAGAGCTACAAGCTCATGCTGGCTAATTGGAATGCAGCTGTAGTAACTTTACATTCAGAGTTAGTACACAATTATTAAACCGTGCAGTAGTATAACTCTTTAATCAAAGAAAGCAAATTCTAAGTACAAAAGCTGTCAGGGTACAGGAAAACAAGCCTAAACTGGAACTGTCCCAGGAAGCCTGAGAAAGTGACAGGTGTCATCTAAAAGGAAATTTTACATAGAAATTAAGATTGCACTCTTTGTTTTTCCCAAGGCCCCATCTTTCTTGCCTGAATATAAATTTTCCATGACAGATAACTATAACACACCTACTGATAACTGAAATTGATTATGCCTACAATAACTTTGAATGAAACTTAAGTTGCTAGAAGAGAAATATTGGGAAAGTGTATGTATATTGCAAATAAGCACTCTTCAGTATGATTTCTATATGTTCACATGTGAAGGATACTACTAATGTGGTATCTGTGGAATAAACTTCCTGAAAAAAAAGAAAAAAACTGATGTAGACCTCTGGGCAGGGTAGGAGTAAAAGCCAGGTCTCCTGGGCATGCAAGGATGAGCTCTGCACCGCACTGTCCCTCATCCTGTGCCCAGGGGCTCGCATTAATAGATTGTAGCAGGGTCAGCAAACAAGGCCTGTTTGGCCCTCTGCCTGTCTGTGTCAGTGAGGTTGTGTTGAATCTTAGCCTAGTGATTCATGCATGTATTTTCTAGGGCTATTTTCTCACTAGTGTGATAGAGCTGAATAGATGCAGCAGAGATGGTCGGGCCTGTCCTAAAAAAGATTTACTCCTGACTCTAACTTCAGCAGGCTACCTCAGACATGACCTCATTCTCAATTTTTTCAGTTCCCAAAGCAGTGGGGCCTCTAAGACATTTCTATATGTAGAGCTTATGTGCCACAAGGTTTTCATCCTCCAAACCCATCACAAGCAAGAGACAGTCATTTACTTATTTCTAACTTGGCTTGGTAGTGGAGCAAGAGTACTAGCGCATCATCGCAAGGCTAACACTTTCTGATTGATGTGTGCTGTTCACCGTGTGTGTTAGCAGGGCTTTGTCCACACAGTAGCCCTGAAGATGGGCTCCATCATTGCTCCACTGGCCGCTGGCAGTAACTGAAGCCCAGGATGAGTTGTCTTTGGGTTGTGAGGCTGAGATTCAGTGGAGGAAGCATCTGAACCTGGCCCAGGCAATGTGTGGCTTCTGTGTGCCATTCATTCACAAACCAGGAGCTCTCAGCTCTTTCTGTTGTGCCTGCTTTAAACCTGGAGCACCATGACTCTTGCTGTTTCTCTTTTCCTGCCTCCATTGGGGAAGTTCCCATAGCTAAATGTCAGTGGCTTTAAATAGAAAGCAGTTTGCCATAGGAATTGTTCCTAGTCTTTGCATGAATCTAGTTGACTCTTTGCATCTTCAAGAGGTCTTTATTTTAAAACTTTTGGGGATTGTTATCAAGTCAGTACCTAGATAGGTAAAATATTTTTCAGGGAACCACAAATCTGGAAAGAACTTCACCTGGAGGAGATGTACTTGGGCAGGATCCCGCAGCCATGGAACAGCAGGGAAGCTCTAACCACGGGAGCAGCTTGTCTTTCTGTGTGCTGGCTGGCAGGACCACATTGAGGAGTCAGCTGTGTGTCTTCTCTGGCATGGAAAGCCAGGCAGCCATTCTGAAAGCGGTTCCTGAAAGGGGGACCTCTGTGAGAACAGGCAGGGACCACTTCCAGTCCCCGCTGGGCGTGGGGCTGTGAGAGGGCACGGGGCATCTGGCTGGAAGCAGTACTGGACCGTTAGAGGGAGACCTGATGTTGCTTTGCTCTAGCAACAAGCTAAATGTGGCCATCATAGTTTACAGTTAAGGAGAGTTTATTCTTCAAGTATATGCGCTCTATAGTAAATGTACATGTAAGAATGAGAAATTTTTGCTTAACTTTTATGGAGAGAAAAGGAGCTTTTAGCTCTTAACTGACTAAATGATGTATGATTCAGGGCATCTCAAAAGTTCATTATTCTTATCCTAAAAGAGAAATAATTATGCCATTAGATTTTATAGTAAAGTAGAAGGTGGTGACAATTCCCAATGTCCCACTTTTCTGGATTAAATGATAATGGCCTTTGAGTTAGCTTTATCTCTGCAAATTTGTCCTCTTGTTTTTTTTTTTTTTTTTTTTTTTGAGACAGGGTTCACTATGCAATTTAGGTTGCCCTTGAACTCATTTTGTAACCCAGAATGGCCTCGGACTTGCAGTGATCCTCCTGCCTCAGCCTCCCAAATGCTGAGATTACAGGTGTGAGCTACCACACTGGGCTAATTTGATTCAAACTCCTTTTCCTTAATTTCCTGCTTCAGACAAAACTCTGAAGAGATTGGCTGAGGTGCAGACTTGATGGTCTCTTCCTTTGAATCTCAGTGGCGGCCTGTCCTCTCAGAAACACCCTCCCTTCCTGCCCTGTGAGGTGCCTGTAGGCCTTGTGCACTTTTGCAGTTCCACTCCTTTCTCCTCAGTTCCCTCTGGTCGGGAACTGCTGGCCCCTTCCTGCCCTGCCCTGCGGCTGTGCACAGCCTGGGGTTCTCAGAGCTAGAATAGGCTATACCCACCCCAGCTCCTTTCCTGCTTCCTGCCTGGTTGACAACCACTCATGCTCCAGGCCAGTAATTGTGAGTGCTGGGTGCTGGGTGCTGTGGCTGGGTCACCGTCCCTGCCAGCAGGCATCTGATAACGTACTTCATCTTCACAGATGCTGTCCATCGCACGTGAGCTTTGCGTAGGAAGAAGCATGGTTTGACTATAGCAATTTCTTTCCAGGAGTTCGCATGGTGACCCTTGAATGGCACGGCTGTTTTAATTTTCCTTTGTTCATTATTAAAATGTAATATCAGTTTTCTTTTGGCATTTTTTAGTATAGGAGGAACACATTGGCATTTAATAGTATTTGCTTTTGTTTATAAAACTGCTTTGGGTTTTGGATCAGTGTAAAGTATAGTTTGAGTAAATAGTTTAACTCTGTTTTAATCTTAAAGCAACAAGAACTGGAATCTGAGGGTTAGTTTTTGGTAGCAGCCCTCTGGGTCACTGATCCTTGGGATGAGATGGGTTACTGCATTTGACTTTCTCAGGAGTGTCCTGTGACTGGTAAATTTTACAAGTAACTGTAGGCATAACCAAGTTCAGTTGTCAGTGCATGTAGGTGTGTTGTAGTTATATGTCATGGAGAGTTTATGTTTAGGCAAGAAAGATGGAGCCTGGGCAAAAATAAAGAGTGCAATCTTAATTTCTATGTAAAATTTCCTTTCAGATGGCACCTGCTACTTTCCCAGGCAAAGAACAAAATAAAATCCCAAACCACTTTATCCTAATTAGAGCCCTGTGAAATGAATACCACCAAAGTCCTTCAATCAGGACTGTTCACTTACTAAAAATGCAGTAGAAATTCCCCTAACCCCTCTCTGTCAAAACCATCTCACTAACCCGAGAGCCAGTGTGTCCAGCATGCCTGCAGTCGGGATGCCTTCACCATAGCATGCCAAAGACTAAACTAGATGAAGAAACTGTTGAGCTCACCACAGAGGTG
Organism: Hydrochoerus hydrochaeris; assembly: GCA_004027455.1. Lineage (NCBI taxonomy): Eukaryota > Metazoa > Chordata > Mammalia > Rodentia > Hydrochaeridae > Hydrochoerus > Hydrochoerus hydrochaeris. The sequence goes on from PVLA01005936.1 coordinate 51,546, forward strand.
CAGAAGACAGACTCCAGGTCTGACTCGTTAACTGATTAAACGTGTGCTTGTGCTTTCTTCTGAGGCTGTCAGGGTTTGTTCATCGTGTGTGAGAATTGCTTGTGATTATGTTGCAGTTCCCACATGATTGCCTGGCTCTCCAGTTTCATCACTAAGCACAGAGGGAGGAAGGTGTGTGGTGGGGAGTGGGTGTCTGTCTCACTGTGTCCCATAGTCTTTCCCCAAATGGAACTTATGTACACTGACTTTTATATGGTTGTCTCATTCATATGCTCTCGAGGAGTCTGTGAGCTGCCCTTGTAGTGGTAATGCATATCCTCCAAAGGAAGGTTTTGGTTACATCAAGTTTTCTTTGGATGCCGACAATCACTTGGCCTCTTAGATTGGGTATGGAGATCTGGTTCCTCCCTTTGGAGCCCAGTAGACTGAGTGGGAATCCTGGTTTAGCCACCAGGATGATGCTTCATCTTTGTTTGCCTCAGAAAGATACTGGTTATAATTTTTTGGGGTTGTCACAAAAATTAAATGAGTGATACATGGAAATGAAATGTTTAAATCAGTGCCTGGACTGCCATGTGTAAGGTGTTCCATAAATTTCTGGTTCCATATATAAATGCTTCACCATAATCTTTTGTATCCTCTTAAAGAGAATAGGTGGTGACAGTAAAGACTTACCCTGATCATAAAAGTTTTATTACTTAGTTAGCACGAAGCTGTCAAGTAAGGAGATGAGGAAGTACTTTCGTTTGCGAGGAGGATAATAACATACCCAAGTAGACTATCGTCCTGCTTTCCACGCTGAGCCGAGTACAGCAAAGAACTTCCCAACCTCAGTGTTCAGAGCAGGGCAGACTTCTCTTTCTTGTGTGTATGGACAGATCGACTGTTATCAGGAAGGATCATATGGTTTCTCTCCAAATGGGGACTTGGGGACCCAAACACATTTCAATTTTTTTTATTTAAGAGGAAAAAAAGACACAAATGAAATACAAAAAGCAAAAAAGACAACCAAACAACAACAAACCCAATACAATAGCAGTATAGGTTTACAAAACAAGATGGTAGGAATTTGACAATGGATGTAGTATTGCATATTGTTACCTTCAAAAGGATTGCTTAGGTTACCAGATACAGACTATGAAACTGATCTAATCATATGAGGATTAACTGTTTTCCAAGAATTGATACAATTAGTAGAATAGTCATTTTAGCTGTCATACACACACACACACACACACACACACACACACACACACACACATATTTATGTCTTTTCCCTTTTCTTTCTTTCCTTCTTTCCACATCCCAATTACTCTTCCTCTTTAAGCAGTTTCTTACCCTTATACATTATTTATTGTAGATTTTGGATCATATATACTTTTTCAGTTTCTTACACTAAGGAGATAATACAGTATTTACACATGTAAGTTTGATTTATTTCACTTATGGGTATGATCTCAATTCATGTCCATTTACTTATAAAAGTCTTGATGCAATATTTCTTTATAACTGAGTAGTACTACATTGTATAAAAATACCACATCTTTTTTATCCATTCCTTGATTGATGGGCATTTGGGTTGTTTCCAAGATTTGACTATTACAAATTGTGTTTCTATAGACATGGGGGACATATATCACTGTGGTATGATATTTTCAATTCTTTTGGGAAAATGCTCAGAAATGGGACAGCTGGGTCAAATGGAACCTCTAATCTTAGCTTTTTGAGGAACATCCATACTGATTTCCACAGTGGCTGCAGCAGTCTACACTCCCACCAAAAGTGGAGAAGAGTTCCCTTTTTCCCACAGCCCCTCCAATTTGTTCTTGGTATATTTCTTGATTCTGGCCATTCTTTCTGGAGTGAGATGTAATCTCAGTGTGGTTTTAATTTGCATTTACAAAATGATGATTGATGTGAACATTTTTTCATATATTTATTTGCCCTTTGTATTTCTTCATCTGAGAAGTGTGTACTCATCTCAGATGCCCATTTTTGGATTGGGTCATTGAATTTTGAGGCCTGATTTTTTTTTTAAATTCTTTATATGTTCTAGATTAGAAGTCCTTTGTCTGAGGGACAGTTGGCTAAGGTATTTTCCCAGTTTGTGGGTTTTCTTTTCATTCTGTTGGAGATTTCTTTTGACACACAAAACCTTTTCAATGAGACAATATTCCAGTTGTTGATTCTTGAAAGTATTTGCCATGCAGTTTGATTTTTGTTTATGAATTCTCTGCCTACCCCTATGTCTTCAAGATTTCTACCTACAGTGTCTTCAAGAAGATTTAGTGTTTCTGTTTTAATATTTAGATCTTTGGTGCATTTTGACTTTAGTTTAGTGCATGGTGATAGACATGATCATTTTAGTTTTTGGCATGTGGGAAAGCCTGTTTTCCAGCACTATTTATTAAAGAGGCTATCTTTCTTCCAGTGTATGTGTTTGGCCCTTTTGTCAAAGATGAAGTGGCTGAGTATGTTGGTAGTTGTAGTGGTATCTTCTAATCTTTCCATTGATCTTTAGGTCTGTTTTTATTCCAGTACCATGCTTATTTTTTTTAATCACAATAGCTTTGTAATATAATTTCAAGTCAGAGATTGTGATGCCTTCCTGCCTTTTGTTGCCCAGAACTTCCTTTCTTATTCTAGATCTCTTCTGTTTCCAGATGAATTTTAGAAATGATTTCTCTAGATTAGTGAGGTATGCGAATGGTATTTTGATTGGTGTTGCATTAAATCTGTATAACAATTTCAGGAGAATGGCCATTTTCACAATGTTCTTCCTATCCATGAAAAGGGAATGTCTTTCCATATTCTGAAATCCTCTTCAGTTTCCTTTTTCAGAGTAATGTAATTTTCACTGTATAGATCTTTCACTTCCTTTGTTAGATTTCTAAGTGTTTCAGTTTTTTTTGGATGCTATAGTAAAGAGTGTGGTTTCCCTTATTTCTCTCTCAGTGAGTTTGTTGTTTGTGTACAAGAATACTATTCATTTTTGAGTGTTGATGTTGTATCCAGCTACATTATGGAATTTGGTTATTACAGCTAGAGAAGTCTTTCAGTGGAGTTTTGGGAATCTTCTATATAGAGAATCATATCATGTACAAATAGTGATAATTTAACTTCTTCCTTTCTTATCTTTATTCCTTTTATTTCTCTCTCGTCTAATTGCTCTGGCTAATGTTTCCAGCACTATGTTGAATAGGAGTGGTGATAGTGGACATCCTTGTCTTGTTCCTAAGTTTAGGTTGAATGTTTTCAGTTTTTGTCCATTTTAGTAAGATGTTGGCTATTGGTTTATCATATGTGGCTTTTATCAGATTGAAGTAGTGACCATGGTTAATTGAGGTTCCGATTTTCTGTAGAGTTTTTATCATGAATGAGTGTTGGATTTTGTCGAAAGCTTTTTGTGTATCTATTGAGATGACCATGCGGTTCTTGTCCTTGGCTCTGGCGATATGGTGTATTACATTTATTGATTTGTGTATGTTGAACCACCCCTGCATTCCTGGGATGAATCCCACTTGATCATGGTGTATAATCTTCTTTAATGACTTGTTGCATTCTATTTGCCAGTATCTTGTTGAGGATTTTTGCATCTATGTTCATTAGAGAGATTTGCCTCTGTAATTTCTTTTTTGATTTAGTCTTTCTTTGGTTTTGGTATTAGGGTAATGCTTCCAGGAATCAGTTAGAGAGACTTGCTTCCCTATCAGTTTCATCAAAAAATGTGAGGAGTGTTGGCATTAAGTCTTCCCTAAATTTCTTGTAGAATTCAGCTGTGAATCCATCAGGACCTGGACTTTTCTTTGTTGGTAAGGTTCTAATTACATTTTCAATTTTATTAACTGAAATTGGGTTATTCATCAGTTTTACATGTTCTTGATTCAGCTTTGGTAACTTATACATGTCTAGAAATCTGTCCATTTCTTCTGTGTTATTGCATCTATGACAGTAGAGGTTTTCAAAGTAGGTACTGATGATCTGTATTTCTACAGAGCCTGTAGTGGTTTCACCCTTTTCTTATTGCATGGATTTGAGTTTTTTCTTCCCTCTTTTTGATAAGGTTGGCTGGGGGTTTATCACTTTTATTTATTTTTCAAAGAGCCAATTCTTTGATTCATTAGTTCTTTTGTATTGTTTTGTTACTTTCAGTTGCATTAATTTCTGCTCTGATCTTTATAATTTCCTCCCTTCTTTGGGCTTGACTTACTCTTCTTTTTCTAGACGTTTGAGGTCAGTATTAGGTTGTCTATTTGTGTTTGTTCCATTTTCCTGATGTGGAAGTTCAGTGCTCTGAATTTCCCTCTGAGGACTGCGTTCATTGTGTCCCATAGGTTCCAGTAATTTGTATTTGCATTTTCGTTTACTTATAGGTATTGTTTAATTTCTTCTTTAATTTCCTCTGTGATATATTGGTTGTTTAGCAGAGTATTGTTTAATTTCCATGTGTTTATGGGGTTCTTGTGGAGTTTGTTATTGTTAATTTCCAATTTTATTGCGCTATGGTCAGATAATGTGCATGGAATTAAATTCCTTTGCATTTACTTAAGCATGTTCTGTGAGTTAGTATATGATCTATTTTAGAGAATGACCCATGTGCAGCTGAGAAAAATGTGTATTCTGATGTTGTTGTATGGAACACTCTGTACATGTCTACTAAGTCCATTTGTTCACAAGTTTCAGTTCTGTTATTTCTTTGCTGATTTTTTTGTTTGATTGATCTGTCTCTTTGTAACAATGGGGTGTCAAGGTCCCCTGTTATAATTGTATTATTGTTTATTTGATTTTCATGTCTATTAAGATTTGTCTTACATAGTTAGGTACTCCCATATTTGGTGCATATATATTTATGATTGTAATCTCTTCCTCTTCAGGTTTTCCCCTAGCAAGTGTGTAGTGACCTTCTTTATGTCTTTTGACCATTGTTGGTTTGAAGTTCACATTGTCTGAAAATAGAATAGCTATCTCTGCTTTTTTGGGGGGGTTCCTGTTGCATGGAATACTGTTTTCCATCCTTTGACTTTTAAAATTTCCTTTTGAGTTAAATGTGTTTTTTGTACACAGCATATTATTGGATTTTTGTTTTTTAGTCCACTCTGCCACTCTGTTTCTTTTTATTTGGTGAGTTGAGATCATTTACATTGATGGATATAACTGATATGTACTGACTTATTACTGTCATGTTATCTTTCTGTTGTTGGTTTTGTACTTTTTCTGTTTAACTGTTTGCCCTGCTTAGTGGTTTCCTTCTGCTTTTTTTTTGTTGGGATTGTAGTTATCTTTGTCTCTTTTTAGATTGTGTTTCAGTACTCTTTGTAGTGTTGGTTTGGTGGTCATGAATTTCTTCAGTTGTTCTTTGTCGTGGAAGCATCATATTTTGCTGTCAATTTTCAAACATAGTTTTGCAGGTTACATCAATCTGGGTTGAAGCTGTTTTCTTTCAGGACCTGTAATACTTCACTCCAAATTCTTCTTGACTTGAAGGTTTGTGTTGAGAAGTGTGCTATGATTTTGATAGGCCTTCCTTTGTAGATGATCTGTTTCTTTACTCTGACAGCTTTTAGTATTCTGTTCTTGTGCTTAATTTCTGATATCCTAATTATTATATGTCTGGGTGAAGATTTATTTTGGTTTTGGTTAATTGAGGTTTTGTATGCTTCATTTATCTGTATATCTGATTCTCTTCCCATGTTTAGAAAATTTTTTCACTCTTCTGTAAATAGTCTTCTTATGTCATTTAGGTTGGTCTCTGCTTTGTTGTTGACACTTATCAGTCTTATATTGTTTCTCTTTACATTATTTTGCTGCTTTTGAATTGTTGTTTCCTGGTTCCTTGTTATTTTTAAGAGATCTTTTCTTTCATGATCATAAGTTTCCATCCCGTCTTCAAGGTCTGAGAGTCCAAGTTTAGCTTCATTGAACCGGTTTTTCCAGCTTTCAATGGAATTTTTATTTTCCTGAATATCCCTTTGAATCTGTTTCATGCATTCTAATTGTGTCTTATATTGTTCATTCAAGATTTCCATCATTTTCTTATGTTCCTCTATTTTTTTATGTAGATCTTTAGTTACACACAGCATTTCTTTCATAAGGTTTGTCATTTCATTTTTTTACCTGAGAAATTATCTCTGATCTGATTTCCTCTATAGCTTCATGGAGTTGTTTCTTTATTCAGTTGCTATCATTTCAGAAATTTCAGTTGTGCAATTTCCATTGTCTTCCATTTCAGTTTCTTTTGGGTTTGTTCTTGGTGGGCTGAAGGACTGAGACTGCATCTTGCTCTTTTCCTTTTGTCATTTCCCCTGGGACTCATGTGGCTGGCCAGGCACCCTCCTGATAGATTGCACTGGAACTCTGCCCTGGGCACAGAGTCAGTCCTGTGATATCCTCGTGGCTAGCTGGGATGCACCCTCGAACTGTGGTGTCAGAGCCTTGTGTGTAGTGACCTATGAGGCTGGCTAGGCGTTTCCTTGATGTACTGCACTGAGTTGCTCTGGGACTCTAGGCTGGGCAGAGTTTGGGTCTTCTGTGCAGCTAGCAGGGATGCACCCCTGGAGCGTGGCCCTACTTGGGCCTTGCATCTGGCTGGGAGGAGTTCAGAGCCTCTGGACTCAAGGCTAGCTGGAGTGTGCCCCCCCCCCAGCATATGGTGCCAGGGCCTTGCTCCTGGCTAAGCGGAGTTGAGAACCTCTGGGACCCACTGCGTGGCTTCCTGGGCCGCACACCTGAACTATGGAGCTTGGGCCTTGTGCTCTGATGGGCAGAGCTCAAATTCTCCAAGACCTATTGGCTTGGCTAGGCTGGTCACTCCCTGATGGGTGGCTCTTAGGCTCTGTGCTGGGCTGGGTTTGGTGACTCTGTGACCTGTGAGCCTGACCTGGCACTTCCCCAACGGATGCTGGGCTGGGCAGAGCTTGGATGCTCCTTGCAGCTAGTGAAGACATACACCCGAGTGTGGTCCTGGAGCCTTATTCCTGGCTGGGTGAAGTTCAGAACCTTGGGAACTGCACATTTCATTTTTGCCATACTGGACTTTTCAGCCATGAAGTTTAGAATGAGGGAGAGAGAAGGACAAGGGGCAGAAAGAAGGAGGAAAGTGGGGATGGAGGAGGAAGGGAGGATGCTGCCAGGGACAGAGATAGAGAGAGACTGGGAGACATTGTGAGTTGAAGGTTGCAAACACTTTAGCGACCAAGCAGGAAGTGGGGTGATTGATAACCACAGGCCATTCCTCTCCCATCCCATTCCCCAGAACTGGCCACACTGCTGCCACTGACTCATTAGGAGTTTGGGAAATCAAACTTCCATGAGTTCCCTGCTAGCAACATCAGGACAGATGAGTGTCCTGACAGATCTGGCTTTGGGGTTACCCACATAATGTATCTTCCACAGGCAAGCATTTTCTTTAAGTTATTTAAAGACTTCGCGTAAACTATTCCTGAAATTCTCTGTTAAGGCCAGGACCAGCAGATGACCCAAGGAAATGTACAAGTTTTTATGTTTTGTTCTCATTTTATAAACTGTAGTATGTGAGGGACTCTCCTGAGCTGTCTGCCTCTGGACATTGTGCAGTTGGCCTTTAAACGGGGACTCTGGGGGCAGTTACTTAGCAGCTGTCTCTGACATGCAGCTTCCTGTTACAGAGCAGGGTTCTAGGCTGTGCATGCTGTTGGCATCAGTAAATGACAAAGGCAAAGAAGGATCCATTGCACATTGACATTGCAGGGAACAGTGTCAGAGCCGAGGGTTTTCTTTTCTGCTAATACGAATCACTTATGACCGGTATTTATCCTCGGGTCTGTTGCAGCTTCTGTGTCTCGAATCACTAAATGAAGTGACTTCATTCCTGTGGGTTTATTAATTATATTTCACATAAATGATTGTTTTGAAGCATGATTAGCCTGTGCACAGACTGAACAGTTCACTTCGAAGAGCAAATCTAGGAAGCTTATAGCCCACATGGAGCCACGCTTCTCTGTGTCAGCGTTGGCTTGTGCTCTGCAGCGTTTCATGGTTCTGGAAGTGAGAACCTGTTACAGCTGATCACAGGGCAGTGGATCACAGTAGCAGGGGGCCAAGTTGGACGCCAGCTCTGCCATTACCTTCATGCCGAGCCATTGGAGATAATGTAACAGACCCCAGAGGCTGGGTGGCTTGAACAGCTACAGTGTGTGTTCTCATCCATCATCCAGGGGCTGCAGAGCTGAGCCCAGGGTGGCAGCCAGAGTGTTTCCTTCTGAGGCCTGTCTGACTGCAGAAGGCCTTCTTGCCAGGTCCTCAGTGGTCTTCCTGTGCATGTCTCTATCCAAAAATGCCTCAGTTTATAAGGTCACCAGTAAGATTGTATCAGAATTTACCCAAATTACCTCATTTTAATTTGATTCCTCCTTTTAAAGACCCTTTCTCCAAACAGCTACACTCCAAGGGACTAGATGTGAAGAACTTCAGGGTACAAATTTGGGGTTTAGAGGACCTAGCTCAGCTTAGAAGAGGCCTTTTGTCCAGCCTGATTTTCAAAATGCGTCATAAAAAGCGTCATAGTGTTGTTGTGAGTGCTCAGGAGGGACGATGTGTGCAGTTACTTCACACAGCCCCTGGAATCTGGTGAGCACTCACTGAATAGAACTGCACTGCAAATCTTCTATCTGTCATCCATTCCATTCTGTGACCGAGGCCTGCCATCATCTTAGTCTTTCTTGGGCACTCGGAGCCCCTGAGCAGGTTGAACACCCAGGGGAGAGCAGTGGCGTGGATGGGATCCTTCTGTGTTGGGGATTGCCGAGCCGTCTTCAGTGGCTGTCACTTTGGGGTCATTTGCTGTCTTGCATGGCTGTGCAGACCAGGCTCAGTTGTTCTTGCTCCTGCAGTGGCTTCTCCAGTGGCTGTAGCAGAATGAGACACACATTTGGAGAAGGACAGTCTCTCCGACACTGGGGCAGGAGACAAACGAATTTTGCATTATCAGGGAAGTAACTATTAAGAGTCACAGCAGTAGGTCAGAGTACAAGAATTTCCTAACTACTGGAGGTACATTTAAGTAATGCGATGTGTGAAAGTGTCTGGCATTCCTGTGATCAGCTATTCCTAATATTCTTGGACTTGATAAAAATCAGTAGAGTTCTTTTGTGCTGGTGTAACAGTAAGTTATGATTTCAAGCCCTGGAAATTGCCTGTCTTTTAAATCCAAGGCATTTTTTCTTTCAACTGTTACAAATGTTCTTTTACTTTAAATATGACTGTCACATCACCACCCTCATTTGTGTTAAAAACAGCAAGTGAGGCTCCCCTCTAGGGTCAGAAGAAGGAGGTCCAGTTGTGTGGCCTCTGATGTAAGCTGTAGGGAGGTTCTGGGAGTGAAGGGGGCAGTGTGGCTGGCATCCAAGGCGGGGAGTCTGGTGTGTCTGACCCTGTCACCTCTGCTCTGTGCCATCTCCACGTAGTGCGAGAAATAAATCAATTTGTTAGACATTCATTTTCTGGAAAATTAGAGAGTTAGTATTAGTGTAAGAAGCATTCTGAATAAAAATAGCACATACCTATGTATCCCATGAATTTATACAAAGTGATATCTAACTTACCATAAAATAAAATATATATAGCTCCAATTATTTTTGACTGTAATGACTAAAACATATCTTAGTAGGAATTGATGAAATAAGCAATTCTGTATTATCTAACTTTCTTGTAAATTGCTTTACCTTTCTGTTTAAAAACAACTCCACCAAAAGCAACAATAGCAACAGTAATAATGACAACAACAACAAAAAAGAAAAAATAGCAAGTGTCCTTCCCTTAGAACTCTTTACCCTGCATTTCCATTGCCCTCCCAGGCCTCCATCTGCTAATAGAAGGAAAGAATGCATCAGGCAATCTGACTGGCATCTTTCCTTCATTCTAGATTGTATTGCTATGGTTTTCTCTTTGGGCCTTTGGTTTTGTTCCTCTTTTCTAAAGTGTTCTGTAACTTTGCTTCTTTGCCTTTTCATTCATTTAATTTAACTTAATTTTTTTTTTTTTTGGCAGAAAAGAGCAAGTTAGTACCCTGTATCAGAACATCAACCTTGTGGAGCCAAGACTAATCCAGCCCTACGAACATGTGATCAGGAACTTTCTCTGGGAGATCAAACTTCAAAGCAAAGAGATGGAACATCTGGCCATGGCAGTGAAGAGGTATTAAAGGGCTCCCCTTATGAGGGGCACACAGAGTCCTTTAGCTTGCTATCTGATCGGGGTGACAAGTGGAGTGCATCATACTGCACTGGATCAATGCATAATAACACGGGTGCACTTCTAGACACCTACACTAGCCAACACATGGCAGGTTGAGTCAGGCCATGATTTACAGGTGTATGTGTATCTCTCTATCCACCAATTAATCAGTTGGCGAGTCATTGTGGTCCTCTTTATATCCACGCCTCAGGACCAATGACTGCATACAGAGCGAGTCAGAAATTTGTCTTACACCTAGCTACTTCCAGCATGTAGGATGCTTCCAGAGAAAATGGCAGGACTCCATTTGAAGCCTGGCCTTTAACTGGCATACCAGACTCTACAGGCAGGTTGCCTAAGCTCCCCGAGTCTCATTTCCTGCACCTGCAAAGCGAGGCTGAAGTGTTCATGTCCTGGGGTGTGGAGACTCAGCAGACAATGAATGCCATGGGTGGAGCCCCTCAGCTTGTGCCTTCTCTGTGGTGGTGCTCAGCCACCTGCCTTTCCTCTCAGCAGCCCTCTTCACTCAGTCCTGCTCCCTTAGCCAAAAGCCAGGACACTGCTTGTGTTCTGCTGCAGTGCAGCAGCTATGCAGTGCACAACTCACACAGGCTGTCTTGCTTCTCTTAACAGAGAAGGTGAGCTGGTGTGTGTTGTAGTCCAAGCATCAGCCCTGGGAGCACCTGTCTTCACACACACTGGGAGAGTGGGCACATGTGGGTATTCTGCCCTGTGGGTGCTTCCTGTGTCTGTGTGGTCCAGTAGGAGCACTCTGCGGTCTGCACCCAGAGCTTGCAATCACAGGGCCTGTGATAGGATGCTCCCTGCCTGCTTGGGGGCAGGTGACAGCTTTGAGCCCACTTGTTTGTAACTTCTCTGTCTCCTTATTCTTCCTCTCAACAAGGTACTGAAATTATCTCTCTAAGCCTTTGTAGTAACTGAAAGGACTTACAAATCAGAAGAGAAAATGTTTCAGAATTTGGATGCTAAACAGAACTATTCTTATAGTGCTAGAGTCAGCAAGAGTCGAAATACTCATCAAGGGTTTCATAGGAACATATTCTGTACCTGTTGCCCTCAGGTTTGCCTTCCAGAGGGCTTCTAAGAGGATGGTCCTCAGAGCTCCAAATTCTGTAGGGCCTGCTGGAAGCTCCAGAGTTGGCTTCCTTTGCAGTGTGACATTCAGGCACACATACCGATTAGAGTGTTCACTGAGTCTGTTAAACCGGTGACTTGGGTACATGCATAGGGGAACACAGATCCACACAAAGTCATCTGTCTTTGTGTCAGACTGTCTGTGTCTTACACCATAGATGGCAGCACAAATAATCTCTTCTTTTGCACTCAGTGACTATTAAGAAGTAGGATGTCCTAAGTAAGCTGGCTATTGCTCGTAAGAATTGTCTGTGTAGTAAACCTACAGGGTTTACTGATAATGCGCCCTTATTGCCAGCCAGGCGACTTGCTCAGTGGCGAGGCTCCCTCACTTCATGTTGTTCTCTGCCGGTCTCCCTCTGCCTCCCTCTCTGTGCCCCTTGGCGGCCCCGCAGCCAGACCGTCTCTTGGGCCTGGAATCTCTCCTAAGAAGCCCTCTTTCGCTATCAGAGCCCTCCCTAAAGTTCAGCACTTAGGGTTAGGGTTAGTCCTGGACCATGGACCAGCCCTTGGATTCCTAGACAGGAAAAATCCCTGCTCACTTTTACTCCTGAGGGAGAGCATGACACTTTTCACACTGCACTGGGCCTGCAGACTGGGATCCCAATGTCCTGGAAGGAGTCGTGGGCAAGGTGACAGTAGACAGTCGTAGCTCACTAGACATTTTGCTAGGAATTAGCAATTTCCAGGCAGACATTGCGTCGCTGATTTACACACACATACACACACACACACAGTGTTGCCAAGAAGTGAGAAAGAAAACATTTGGGGTAATCCCAGTTGTTTGGAACTGGATAGCTAAAAGAATAGCTAGAAAGAATGATTGTAATACAGAGAGAAAGGACATATGGTTATTCTGTTTATGGCCTTTAACAGCAAAAAACATTGCAGTGTAGATACATAAATTCAAACTTCAAATAGCAGGTATTTGTAAAAAGAAGCTAGCTAACTAAAATCAGTGTAACATCTTGGGTAGGCTATTAAGAAATAAACAGGATCAGAAAATAGTGATCCTAAACATTTTACTTTGGGGTCTTTTTCCCCAGTGTTTGTTTGAAGTTTTATGCCGCAGGTGAGCTCATACGCAAATGGTGCTGTGAAAGAGCAAGAGAACAGGTCGGGTACACCCTCGGGCTGTCACTCTGGAGGTGGAAGGCCCGGTGTGGAAGGCCTGTTGTCCCCCTCAGGAACCGTGTGCTGTCACTGCCCCAGTGGTCGACTCTAGATCTTGGGGTGGCTGGTATGTGGTTACTTGCAGTAGAGTTGATAAGCCCTGTGCGTGTGAAAAGTGGGACACAAAGCTCACAGAGAGCAAGAGGAAGACATATCTTCCCAGGTGTGTGATATCTGGCACTTTATGATGGTTTACTTTAGACAGTTGCTAGTAAAATAAAATAGTCCTTAAATTCCTCTACCAATTTTTCTGTTTCTAATTTTTTTCTTTTCCAGGCTCTTTTCTTACATTTCTATTTTTTTATCAGTACTTGTCAGCACTACATAATGAAAGTATTCATTGTGGGGTGTTGGCTCACATACGTAGCACATCTAAATTCTCCTTTTACCCCTCCCTCTGGTCCCTTCCACAGAGACATGATTTAGTAATGACATTAACAGAAGAAACAAATTTTCTAAAAGTTAACTACATTACAGAATTTTGGGGAACTGACTAGAAATAATCCCTGAAATATTTTTTCCCCTCTTATTTTACCATATAGCATTGTGAATTTCACAGAATAGAGTTTTGAAATTGTATCTAACCATCTTTTCAGCAGAGTTCTTTTCTTTGGTTCAGATCAATAACTCAGTAGCAAATGAGAATTTTGGAATTTGAGAATTTGAGAGTCTCCCAGTGATTTGGTAATTTTAACTATTCTTTGCCTCAGTCTAATTTACTATCACTCAGTGTAGTTTATTTCATTTATAATGTCTGTTTTTAATGTTATTTTACAGCCAAATGGTCAAATTACCAATCTTCTTACATGGAAGGGGTGAGAAATATTCATAAGAATGGTGTGTTTCCCCTCATTTATTAGATGCAGGGCTCAGAAGAGACGTGGGTGAAGTTTCTCTTCCGTTTCTGGTCCAGGTGCATAATGAAAAGCTCTGCCTCTCTTCACATTTCAGAGCCCAGAACCAGACAGCTATGCAGCTGAGTGAGTTGGAAGAGGAGATGGATCAAAGGATTCAGGCTGCAGAACACAAGACCCGGAAAGAAGTGAGTTTCTGGATCAGCATGGGTGCAGCGGCAAATCCTCATGGGCACGGCGCCTGGCGGAAGGGTTGTCAGCGGCACTGCCTCTCAGGAAAGGCGTAGGGAGAGACGGAGATTATGTCCATGTCCATAGGTGTGCAGGTGGTCTTCAGATCGCGACAAGGGCTGTGAGAAGCAGGGTGTGCCAGGCAGTGAGCTGGACGGGAGTCTGCTCAGCAGGGCTGGAGGCCTCTTTGAAGAGGTGACCTGTGAGGCAGGGGTGCAAAGGTGCTGTGGTCTCTACCGCCTTGTCTCACTGCTGAGTCCTCTGCTGGCTTCGAATCTAGACTGCAGTGAAATTAAAATCTGTCTCTGTAAGGTGCTTCATAATAGAAAATTATTATTATTATAGGAATTCTTCAAGCTAAAATTTGTATGCTACCTTTGGTGATGTCCACTGAAAAAATAATATTTTCTCCTTATGAAATATATTTTGGCAGTGTTTACTGAAAACAGAAACAGGCATATCTCTTTGTTCCAACTGTAAAAGGGGTAACACATGCTCAGTGGCGTTAGTGAGGGTTAAGCATAATGAGCCTGGAGCAGTGCCTGAGAGAAGGTAGACACACAGCAGCTGCCGCTGCCCAGCTGGTTCCTGAGGTCCAGTCTCCTCTTGGTTCCTTTCGGGTTCTTCACTGTCAGTGTCTCTATCCTGTGCATGTCCCAGTCTCTCTGTTGTCCTGTCTCTCAGCACGAAGTATAATAACTCTTTGGATGTCATACTCCGTTGAGGAAATAGTTAAGAGTTCTTGGCTAAGCATTAGAACAATGGACAGCCTGTTCTGCTAGCAATTTCCTTATTCGAGTTCAGAAAGGATAAAATGGCCTTTTCCCATGTCTTCTTTTTTTCTTTTCACCCATTCTATTTAAAATGTACACTCATTCATTCATCAAACTCTAACCAGATGGTTTTTTTGTTTTTTGGTATGGGGGATCGACCTCATGACCTCATGCTTGCCAGGCAGGCACTTAGGCCGCTGAGCTAATTCCCCGGCCCTACCAAGTGTTATTTTGCCATTAAATTGTATGGCTCTCCCAAAGTTTCCTGCCTTAGATGTTGGTGGTGGGTGCATTGCCATGGTATCCACTTGTTACAGCTTCGTGCTTTGGTAATTTCACCCTCACCCTTGGTTTCCTGGCTTTGGTCCAGGGTAGAGAAATCCCTGGCAGTCACACTTTCTTTCTCTGCCTCGCAGTGCTGGCGCAGGTGACCAACCCTGTGCCACCTGCCTGTGGGCTCTGAACCTCACTCAGCATGCTGGCCAGAGCCTGATGCCAGCCGAGCGGTGTTGGCACTGGGCGGGCTCCTCTTTTCCAGCTCTTCCTTGTGTCCACATCCACCGCATCTGAGTGGCAGTGCGGTGACCTGCTGGCTTCCAAGGGTTTCTCCACCTTCCCTCAGCACTGGGGCTCGCCCAGCTCCTGAGGCTCCAGGCGCACAGCCCTGCTCTTCCCCAAGCTGTTACCTGTGCTTTGGGTGTCACCCTCCGCTTTTCACATCCTGAACTCGGGGACCTTGCTGACCTTTCCTGTGTTCGTACACACCGTGACAACGCCTTCCCAGACAAGGCCATGAGTGCTGCCACCTGAGAAGTTTCTTCAGGACTTTTCATTAAGGCTTTCTTTGTCTGTTTTCTAAGCAACCACGTTTTTTTTTTTTTGTCACTTTAGATTCTTTTAAAGTTTTCAGAATTATACCTAAATGAAATCTTGCAGTACATACTATTTTTCATCTGTCTGGCTTCCTCTATTCTATGTAATTACCATTTGAGCCTATGCATTAATATTCTTTCTTTCATGTAGTGGAGTAGTAGTCTGTTGCACAAATACACTTCAGTTTATTTATCTGTCCATCTATTAAAGGTTCTTTGAGTTATTTCCAGTTACTGGCTGTTGCAAATTAAAGTTCTGTGAGTATTGGTGTACAAGAGTTTAGACAGGCATGTTTTTATTTCTTTTGAGTAAATTCCTAGAATGGAAAGTCTGGACCATCTGTGCAGGAGTGTTTTTGTTTCTACCAGACTCTACACACTGACTTCCAGGCTGCATCCCTCCTTCAGCACTCAGGTGGGGGTGCAGAGGATTCTCGCTACCGCTTCACTTACACATCCCTGTTGACTAATGCTGTTGGGGATGTTTGCATCTGTTTATTTATATGCTTTATTGTATCTCCTTCTCGGTCAGGTGCCTGTTAAAAGGTTTTGCAGATTTTAAAAATGTGGTTGTTTTGTTATTAGAGAGTTTTGAGTTTTATATATTCTGAACAGAAAAATTATGAAAAACTGATACATAAATGTTTTTATCCAAATTGTAACTTTTTTTTTACTCTGCTAACATCATCTTTTAAAGAGTAGAAAATTTTAATTTTGATAAAGTCCAAATTTCCAATTTTTTCCTTTCCTAGATCATGCTTTTAGTGTTTATTTAAAAATTTTTGGCTAGGGCTGGGGATATAATTCAGTGGCAAAACACCTGCCTGGCAAGTGCAAGGTCATGAGTTCGATTACTGGTACCAAAATTTTTTTTTTGACTAATGCATAATTTTTGTAAGTTTTATTATATTAGGTTTTACATGTAAGATCTGTTTTATATACGGTACAAAGTGTGAGTTAGTGGTCCTTTTTGTTTTTTAACATGAATATCCAATTGTTCCAGTATCTGTTGTTGAAGACTATTCTCCACTTAACTACCTTGAACTTTGTCTTAAAATGAGTCCAGTGTATTTGTGTAGGTTTATTTCCAGGCTCTGTTTTCTGTTCTGTGGATTGATTTGTCTGTCTTTATATGAATATTAATATTTGTTACTTTATTAGAAGTCTCAAAGTCAAGTGGTATTCATCTTCACTTTATTCTTTTTCCAAGATTTATTTTAAATTCTTTAATTTACATTAAATTGCCTTGTCATTTTCTAAAGAAAAAAAAAGCACAAACCAAAAACAAGTCTGCTGGGAGTTTGATTTTAGGTCTTTGCATCTATAGATGTGGGAAGAATTCGCATCATAACAATATTGAATATTCTATGCTTAGATGTGGTTTATATCTCACTTTACTTAGGTCTTCCTTAGTTTCAGCAATATTTTGTAATTTTCAGCCTGCAGATACTCATCTTTTCTCAAACTTATTCCTAGTATATCATTTTTATGATGCAAGTGAAAATGTTATTTTTTATTAGTGCATATTAGTTATTTAAAATAGTGGGTTTAATTTTGGCCTGTTGGTGCATGCATATAACACATTGATTATTTCCACCTATTACTATTCCCGGGAAAAATTTTTAAACTTTTAATTTCTAATTGTTCTTTATAAATATTTAGAAATATATTTGATTTTTGTGTGTAGCTCTTTTTTTTCTGTAGTATTGTCTACATTGTTTATGCTTAGGTTTTGGTAGATTTCATCAGGTTTTTTTTAGGTTGATAATGTAATCTCTTAAAGACAATTTCATTTTTTTAAATCTTGATAATACTTTATATTTTTCTTGCCATACTGCATTGGCAAGAAGAATAAAAGAGATGAAAGTGGTCTTTCCTGCAGTCATTCAGTGTTAAGCAATGTTAACAGTGTGCTGTGCATAGAAGCTCTGGGCCGTGCTGAGCAGGCCCCTTGCTGGTACTCTTTCCCTAAGAGTTATTATTTGGGAACGGATGTTGTATTTTGTCAAATGCTTTTTCTGTGTCTACAGAGATTAATATATTTCTTTCTTATTTAGAAGATTAATGTAGATTTGATTTTTGAATGTTAAAATGAACTTCCACACTGGAAATAATCTCCACACTGGAGATAGTTATGATGTATTATTCTTCTCATTTATTGTTACATTCATTCTGCTAAGTTTTAGCTACTGTATTTTTATCTGCAGTTTCCTTTTGATGTTCTTGATTTTAGTATCAGGCTAATGCTTGGTTTCATGAAATGACTAAAGAAGTGTTTTCTTCATTTCTGTTTGCTGGAACTTTGGAAGAGTTGACCTGAACCACCACCATTTCTTATCTACATGACTGTAGTAGTGAGTCTGTGTCCTACCTGAAATCCCTGCATCTTAGAAATTAAATAGACTGATGGTGATGTCCTTAATTGGGCTCTGAGTAACATATTTTTAAATTGTACAAGTTGTTTTAGCCATGGGTCCAGTGGAGAGACTTGTGTCCGAGTTGGTGTTAATGCAGAGAAGGCTGCTAAGCCTCAGTTTCCATCCACTGATGAAATGAGCAGCTGTTACCTCCTCTCCTGTAAAGCTGGACTTCAGACAGCTTCTTAAAGAAAGTTACCATTTGGAGAAATGTTGCAAAATGCTTGTCGCCTATAGGCTTTTAAAGGCCATTTAATAGGCCAAAACTATTTAAACCAACAAAGTCTATTTTTTTTTTCTTTTAGGAAAAACGCAAAGCTGAAGAAGCCCTCTGTAACCTCAGACATCAGTACGAAACAGAAGTGGGAGACCTACAGGTGACAATTAAAAAACTCAGAATGGTAAGTATGTGGCAGACTTTGAGGAACAGTCTCAGGGCCTCTGTGTCTAAGCAATTAAACTACAAACATCTGGAATTGTACTGAAGTGGCAGATTTCAAACAAATCTGCTCCTTGAGAAGACACACTGAGCTCCTCTTCAGTTTCCAAGATCACCTGTCTTTCTCATGGAGCTAATAAATATTTTGGATCCCTGAACACTTACTCACCAGACCCTGCTTTGCCTCCCTCAGTCTTCATCAGTTAGGTGCCCAGTGTCCAGCAGCTTTTGCCCTTTGCCATGGAGACATGGCAGAGTGTCCTTTGTCACCTCCCTCTGCACCCCCCCCAATCCCAGCTTACTGCAAGGACAGAAGTAGTGAATATTTTTTAAAAAATGAAATGAATATTGCTTTTCTAAGTAGAAAGTTCCAAATGCAGGGGATACCAGTCAGCAAAGTTCAAGAACTTGTTGACATATGAGCAGAGGTATGACTGGGTTTTAGCTTTGTCTTGGTTCAATTCTAAAGAGCCAGGTGCACAGCACTCAGTGATGTACTGGTGGATATTAACAAGCAGCTCTGGAGGAAGGCAGAAGAGCAGGAGAGGTTCGCGTAGCATTTACCAGTTCCGTGGTGTAGGTCCCTGTACTGGTTTGCAGCTGTAAGCTGACATCACTAAGTGCAGAACTGGGAAGGGATGTTTGAGGTAGACTGTCACCGTTTGCAGAAAGTGTGCCATGACCTGGCTGCTGCTGCTGGAACCTGGGTAGTGAGGCCACAGTCAGGAGTGCTGAGGCCTGAGCCATTGTTAAGATAGTACACTTTGTCCCTGGAATACCTTCAATAATTCGTTTCATTTTTCTGATCCTTTATGTATTTATTTATTTTTTGGTCTTTTTGAGACAGGGTCTTGCTATGCAGTTCAGGCTGCCCTTCCTTGAGCTCATTTTGTAGCCCAGGCTGGTCTCAAACTCACAATGATCCTCCTGCCTCAGCCTCCCAGAGTACTGGGATTACAAGCATGCACCAGCATGCCCAGCTTTGATCCTTAATTTCTTACTCGTAAAATGGAGTTAACAATGAATTGTCCTGCTTAACCATAACAATTAGTATTTTCATAACTTTACAGCTTATCAAGTTCTTGTTCATAATTTTTTTTTTTGGTACCAGGGATTGAACTCACAGCCTCACGCTTACCAGGCGGGTTCTTGAGCCTCTGAGCTAAATCCCTGGCCCCAAACATATATCCTGTTCCCTCTTTTTTTTTTTTTTTTTTGGTACTGGGGATTGAACTCATGACTTCACGTTTGTCAAACAGGAACTTATGCCTCTGAGCTAAATCCCCAGATCCTTTTATTCATAATTTTAAAAAATATTGATTTAAACTTTTCTGAGGAAGGTATACATATTCTGCTTTTACATATCCTGCTTTTACACATATGGACTGAGGTCTAGGAAGCCGATAACTTGTTCAAAGCCACACAGCTGATACCTGACGGAGTTGTACTGCATTGCTCGTGCTTTCTCACTCATGGAGACTTCTTGCCATGAGTGCCAAAAACACATGACATGGTTTTTGCATGAAACAATATGATTTATGAGATTACATTAAAAATGGTAATAGGATCATAGAAAAGCTTACAGTTGTTCTGATTTTCATTGATTTATATCATTGTTTCTGAATAACTCATTTATTCCCCCATAATTTTTCTTTCTGTGAAGTCAGAATGCATTGTAATGTCAGTGGCTTCTCTTACTTGGTCAGCTACTCGGCAGTCATTATGTAATATCCAGCGATTGGCAAGGTGAAGGTCCAGAGCTGAAACCCTCAGACCTGATGAAATGTGGAAAGTACCTTGATCAGTGCGTGGCCACTCCATGAGTGGACACCCATGAGTCACTGCACTTCCTGGGGTTGTAAGTTCCTTGCAAGAGGGACATTCTGCTGTCCCTGTTAGGTGCTCCTGGACCATTTTAGTCAGGTGATATGGATGAGGCATCAGCAGGTAGAGCTCATGTATGCACTCGTGTAATTGCATGTATGTGAGTCTCTGGCTTCACGCCATGCTTAGATTTTATTGATTTTCAGTTACTTAATAAAGCACCTCTTTAACTTACCATGATGAAAACATAAGTGAATTTGCTACCTCCTCTGTTCTTAAATCTGTAGGGTGGAAGTAAACACTCTTGGGCCATTATAATGCAGGATGGAAAGTGTACAGGATGTATATATGTGTAATTAAAGTGAGGCTTCATAGTGAAATGGTTTCCAAAAGGGATTTTATGTTTTCAAGAAAGTTCTTTAGACTGCAGAATCTCTTTTTCAAATGTTTAAATTATTTAAAACATTTTCAAATCCTTATGGATTTTATGTTGTTTAATAAGTTATAAAGTCCTGCAATGTTGAAAATTGGAGCTGTCTAGAATTTTTGTATTTATACTCAAGGAAATTCTTGTACTTAAGCAGAGCAGTTCAAAATGGGTGCGTTAATGTACAACTTTATTCTTTCAGCTTGAAGAACAATCAAAGCACATAAGTAAGAAAGAAGATGTGGCAGCATTAAAAAAACAAATTTATGATTTGTCATTGGTAAGAATCAGCTTTCACTTTCAGAAATACATTTCTTGTCAGACAATGGAGTCATATGCATGCTGGTAGTTCAGCTTTCTGGGAATAAAGCTTAAAGAGAAACTGACCCTGTAGTTAGAACAAAGGCATTCTGTGTCAGGCATTTGCCTCAGTGAATCGCATCCTATTGTGAGTGGTCTTATTTCAGTTTCAGACAAAGACATGGTGGGTGAACTCCACCTAGTGTGGTTAGCCCACCCTCTGGCCCATGACCATCTGTGTCCCTGACTGTAAGGAGAGGACATAGCCATCCTGTCCACCCCTGGACACCCACTTTCTGACACTTCTGTCTTCTGCTGACTTCATCTTTTTCTCTTGCAGCTAATGTGATTAATTACTGTTACTAAGTTTTCTTAGTTTGATTTTAGGTTAACTTCAAAACCTGAATGCAGTTAAAGGATGTTTTCTTTATTACAGATTTGAATATTTTCCCTGCAGAGCCAGGGAGTAAACTGGGGCTGCATTTAATTCTTTCAGGTCTTACCCTCACACCACTCTCCAGACAGGGCTCCCAGCTTCATGGTCAAGTGGGGCCCCTTCACCACCAGCAGTTCTGAATCATGCCAGGTCTTAGTTGGCTTCACATCAGGTCATGAGTTTCATGGTTTCTTTCTTTTTTTTTTTTTTTAATCTCCTGGCTGAGTTCTTCGTTTCTTGTTAAAAGAAACCCTGCTAATCCTTTTGATATCTCTGCTACCTTAAGACTTCTTTTCAGTACTTGAGAAGAGCCCAGGGTTTGGCTCTAAGCTGTATCCCAGCCTTTTTTGTTTTTATTTTGAGATGGGGTCTCCTTAAAGTGCTGAATTGCTCAGACTGGGCTCCAGCTTGTGGTCCTCCTGCCCCACCTCCAGAATGCTGAGATTCCCTTTTCTAGGCTTTGCCATACATGGAGTTTAATTTCCCCTGATGGCATTAACTTTGGAGCTCATGAAATCTCGATTTTTTATTGAACTGATTGTTTATTAAGCTTGCTTCCTACCCATGTATCATACTGGATTTGTTTTCATTGGGTCCTTCACTGGATTGCAGCATTTTGCATTGTACAATTTTCTTCATTCTGGAATTTCCTTATTTTACTACTGTACATCATCAAGAAAATTCTGCAGAAAGAAGGCTACATTTTCTCCACTTTTGAATATTTGAGTATGTCAGTTTCCCTGCTCACAATTTATTGAGTTTGTCTAGAGCAGTGATGTGACTCCTTTAGAGACCAAGAGGCAAACAGTAACCCTAAACCCTTATGTAACACATAACCTGAATTCTGAGGTTTGGTTTGTGAAAAACAATTCACATATTAACATCTTTTGTCTTACAAGAAAAACACAGTAACAGGTGTCATAGATTCACCACCACTGGTCTGGGTAAACAAGCTTTCTTGGTTGTCCTCTGGGGCAGTTCATTCAGGGTCCGTGTAGCCCCACCTGTTAAAGAGCCCACGCCTTCACATGCAGGAGCTGGCGCAGGAATGGGACAGACAGACAAGCATGCACACCAGATTATATCCACGTCCACCAACTGCCTTTCCACTGCGCACCTCTTGACAGTGCCCTTCTGTGCTATCTCTGCCTCCTAGGAGTGTGTCTACTCACCTTCCTTCCATTCAGTGGTACTGATTCATTCCTGTGCTACTTAGTGGACTTTCACAAAGGAGAGAAGCCTAGTTCGTGTCCTCGGTACACTACCCTGAACGAGAAGCCTCCAGTAATTGTTTAAAAGCCACAGTGTAGACGTTTCCTGGCCCACACTGGTTTATTTTTTAGCACACAACTTAAAAATGGTAGGCAACAGCCAGCACTGTGACCGTGGCCAGTGTGCCTTGCTGAGGCCTGGAGAATCTCACTGCCTCGGGAGGTGAAGCAGGTGCTCCAGGGTCTGATGCACTCTGCCAGCAACATCCTACAGTACAGCATGGCAAACCTGACTACGTAGACTAGTAACAAACGTCAAGCACTAACACACTGAAAAGCAGCTCTGAAGATTTAGATTTGAGAGGCAAATAACTTAAAAAATTTCAGATTACCTTAGACAGATGATTAGTTCTTTGAACAGAAAGACTTGGAGAGCTGGGAAAGTCAGGAGTGATGTGCATGACATTCTTACCACACTTCACTTTCTTTCTCCTACAAGCAAGAAACTGAATCTCATGCCTGCACTCTTCCTTTTCGCTAGGAAAATCAGAAAGTTAAGAAAGAGCTTCTGGAAGCGCAGACAACCATAGCCTTTCTTCAGAGTGAGCTCGATGCTCTAAAAAGTGACTATGCTGACCAGAGTCTGAATTCTGAAAGGTTTGACACTTTGCGTTTTATTTTTTAGTTTGAGTCAAATATTTATTTAGGTAATAGTGGGAAGGAAGCTTACCAGTACAATAATAAAGGTTAAGTTATTCCTTAACTTTGCTAACTGAAAGCTGTGCCTTCAGTGTCAGATTTCCTCAGAGTTTCTGTGTTGCGTGTGCGTATATTTTTAATTTTTTAAAACATTTTCTGGTTTAATATCTGCTTAGAAGAGTGCAGGGCTTAATAAATGGCTGGATTAACTGGGAGCAGGAATAATAAAACTAAATTGTAAATCATACATGCTGTTATAGTGCTGTGTGGTTAGGAATCTTGGCCTAAAACATAAAAGCTGGAAGAGTAAATCTCTTAAATGAGCTGCTTAATTTTTTGATACTTACATTTTAGAGTATGGTGTTAAAATAGAAAACCTAACAGACATGTGTTTATACATAAGAGACATAAGCATGAATATTTGTAGGGGAATAACTATAACTTGTAAAATTATAACCTTTACAATTTGCTCTTGAGGAAAATGCAAGTTTTTTTGTTTGTAAACTTTGATCAGAATCAGGGTTTTTTATTGGAAAACAGATTAAGTATACTATATACAGATAACTAAGCAAGATAAGGAGTTCTGAATTTGGAATATATAAAATAAAAAGGAAAGATGTAGTCTGCTCTTTGAGAACTCAAAACTTTGTTGAGGGGAACACAACAGAAAGGATAGATTTAAATAAGAGCTGAGCAGTATCAGGAAGGACACCGCAGCATGGTTGGGGTTGGGGTCTGTTGCCACATGGTCATGCAAGTTTTCTTTCCACTCAATCTTGCTAGAGAGAAACCCATGGTGGATGTAGGCAGCGGGATGGGCTCGCGCTGGTCAGGAATGCAGAGGCAGCAGTGACAGCTGCTTCGGTACTGGAGACTGGCAGTGGGGCCTGCAGGGCTTGACTGGTGTCCTTGGCGCTTGACTGGTGTTTTCTCCTGCAGTTCACAGAATTCCCCGTCAGACTGAGACCTTCATGGTCTACATATTACAGATGGGAGGAGTCTCAGGGATGTCCCAACTGGGGCAGTGATGGAAGCAGGGACGAAAGAACACAGAGGAAAGATAAATCTGGCTTGGGAAAGGTGGCCGGACCCCTGGACAGCAAGAGATACTATGAATGGAAAAGCAAAAAAGTGAAAAAATTTAAAAGCTAGTTTAAGGCTGAACTGCAGGAGCCCAGAATAACAAACTTAAATTTCTGTAGACAGTTGGTGAGCTTTAGGCTTTACTATCCAGGGAGCAAATGGACAGGGTTTTATGCACAGAACTTTGCAGCCTAAGAGGTTTTGAAAGCTGGTGATGGGTTTGTCTGCTCAGTCTGGGGCCAAGAGAGGCCAGAGGTATAGGACACGCATTCTGAGGACTCGGTTTGAGGAGGAAGCCAGGGCTTCTACAGTGCAGCAGCAGAAGGAGGGCAGAGCCCGTCTTTCCTATGAGCTAGAAGCTGGGCTGGTGGCTTCCTCTTTGGTTTAAGGTGAGTAGGAGAGAGAGCAGCAGCAGGGAGGAGACTGAGAGAGGAGACAGCACAAGAACGGAAAGACAGGTGGTGCTGAGAGTCCCTAAGACTTCAGTGGGAAGAGAAGTCCCTTCCCTGAGGCAAGAGGGGACTCCAGCAGATGGGATCTGTCTGAGTGAGGAACAGAATCAGGCTACAAGAGTCAAGGGAGGAGGAAGCACCATCTTGGTAGTGTGGGCTGAGCTTTGTATGAGAAGTAGAGTGTGAGTCTGGCAGTCGATGTTACAGGGGACAGAGTGATGGAAGCAGAGAGAGACAAAGTCAAGGCACTCGCTTTTGGGGAAGTGAAAAAGGCCCTGGGAAGATAGGTGTAGGTAAGCAGGACTTGACTCCTAATTCTCATTTGAGCATACTTATAATTTTACAGGGATCTGGAAATAATCCAAGAATACACAGAACTTCAAAACAGCCTCGAGAGGCAAATTGAAATACTCCAGTAAGTTTTATATAAGATACTCGATACATTTGCATTTGACTTGTGTTTTGTTAATAGGACACACGCGTGGCTAATGCCAGCTGCCGTGCTCACACATGACTGGGTTTGCAGCTGTATGTGTTCTTTTCGCTGTGGTCCATTCATACAACCACTGACAGAACCTTCTGATGAGTCTGACCTTAAATTTGTTGTTCACCTGCAGGAACTAAGTATAGTTCTTCAAAGTCCTTGTAAGTCAAGTGTGTGTTCAGCAGGCCCTTTTCATGCCTCTGTGCAGAGTAGCATCCCTGACCCTAGGCTTTCCCCGCAGCTCCGAAGTCTGGGGGTGTCTCAGGCCTCTCGTGTTGGCCTTGCTGTGCCTTTCCATCTTTCTCTGTCAGTTTCTCATGTGCACGAGAGGTTTATGTGTCTTAGGTCTCCCCGCCCAGAGATACCTCACTCGATCTGTCAGCTACCTTACTTTCAGCTTGCGAGGGACGCGCACAGATCAGCCTCTCTCCCGCTTTCTTCCTTTCCCACCCACACATCATTTTCTTCTGTTTTCAGTTCACCAAATGAATTAAGATCAGGCTTGACAAATGTTTTTTGAAGCATTTTAGTAAGTCTTACCTGTGCAGTTGTATCTCCCATTTATTACAACAATCTTGTTAATTCATTCATCTCTTCACTCGGTGGACCTTTCAGTTGGCGCCTTTTGCAGGTCAGGTATGGTGGGAGTGGGGGGTGAAGTGGCAAGTAGCAGAAAAAGTCTCTTTTCTTGTAGGGTGCAAGGGAGGCCTTGGTGGTGTGGAAAGAAATACGAAATGCTGGGCAAGAGAGATTTGGCAGAGGGAAGCCGCGTGTGCCCTGAGGGGAGCCTTGGCCTACTGAGAAGGCCAAGGAAGTGTTCCTGGAGAACCACAGTTGAGCTGAGGTCTGAGAGGTCACGTAGCCCGGAGCCAGTGAGGTCTCTGCTGTGAAATGACTTTTATGAAGTCATGGGGAAGTCAGTGCTGAGCTGGAACTGGAAACCAGATCTGCCTGAGATCACCAGCCCCCCCAAGCCGTGAGCAGGATGCAGGAGGAGCCAGGAGGCCGAAGCAGGATGCCATGCACTACAAACGTGTCTGGCCTGGGGAGTGCAGTGCCCAGTGAGGCTCCGGCAGGTGCTTGAAACCTCCCCAGGTGGGAGAAGTAGACAAGAGGAGTGTGAGTTCCACAGCACAGTAAGGCATCCCGAGATTCTGAGAGCTTCAGGAGAGGCAGCTGATCAATCCTGTTGTGCTTGGAGTAACAAATCACAATCTCAGTTTCTGAGGTTTGAAAGGAAGTGGGAGAAAAATTACAAAAGGTGATAAATAATTCCACACTGTTAACATCACTGTCTGAAGTGACAGTGCTAATATTGGCCCTCACCATGCTTTCCTTACCCACCATCTCTTTCTTCACATACAGAACAGCTAACCGGAAGCTGCATGACAGCAATGATGGGCTGAGGAGTGCCCTGGAAAACAGCTACAGCAAGCTCAACAGGTCCTTGGTATGTGTCGTTGCTTTACAGTGTGCTGTGCTCCTTCGGGTGGTGGCGTATTTTGAAAGGGATGAAGCTTATGTAGTATCTTAGAGGAGAACTTTGTGTGCATCTTATAAACACGAGGAACTCCTTCCATAAAACAGGAACAAGTTTTTCAAAATAAAAATGTGCGACCCATGTGCAGAAATCAAGGCATCCTCTGCCTTAATGTTATTCAGCTCCTAATCAGACATTCTGGGAAATGAGCAAGTTGCATAAGGTGTGATCTTACTAGCTGGGTGGTTTGCACTGCACGGGTAGTAAACTAGAGATGGGTAGCCATGTACAAGAAGACGGGGAAAATTGCATGTGGTAAGCACAAAATATTGGCACTCAAGAGGAGGGAGGGGTGGCTCTGGCTGGTGTTGAGTTTAGACACCCTGAGCATGCACTAGGACAATGAGAGTGTCAGAATGAAGGCTTTGCTCTCAGCGCCTGTGGAAATCAGCGAGGCCCCTTGTGGAGTTTTGCAGGCCTCCCTAAGACTGCATTTCACATGAATCCTCTCAGTGCCTTTCTCGGGTCAGCTTCAAGTATAGGATTCCAGTGACTTTTTTGGAAATGGAAGAGTTACTCATTGAGCCAGATTATGAGTTCAGAAGAGATATCCATGGAATTTGATGTTATGGGATCCTAGTGAATCTGAGAGCCACAGTCCTTCTTTATAGAATATGGGTCAAGTTTAGACTTAAGATCCAGTAATAAGAAAGAACCATGTCAGTTATCTTTGCTATGGTTTTCCAGTTGATTTTCATGCTCAAAAAGGGTGCCAAAGTTTTGGTTATACTAAAAATTTGTATATATAATGTGTGTATATAAAATTTTACACTGAGTAATAAGTAATTACTTATGTATTACAGCGCATAAATAACATATCACCAGGGAACACAATTTCTAGAAGCAGTCCAAAATTGAATGGTCATTCTCGTCAACCTCTGGGTTGTGACAGGTATGTTAATGCCTAATGATTTGTTAACTTGAGTCCTAGATCAAAGTTAAAAGGAAGGTAAATTTCCTTGAGCAAGTTAAAATAATGGAACATATTTTGGATACTAGTTTATATTTTCTGTGATCTTACTTTGAAAGTCATAAAATGTAAACCATGTGGAAACTGTAAGTGCAAATGATTTGGAGAGGGCAGCTTTACTTCCTTCTGATGTTGTGACTTGGTTTTATGCACGCCTACTGTCATCTCAACCCTAATCCTTCTCTGATTCTTAGACTCTGTAAGAGTTGTTTTGGAATCATGGTTCATGTTTGAACTATTGTCATGATGATGCTTTAGTGTTTAATAAATGAGCACTATATTATGTGAGCTGTGTTGCCGAAAGAGGAAGCTTCCAAAATAGATATCTGGCAGGTTTATGATCTATCAGTATCTTGAGGAAATCACAGAGACATTCTAAATGCTAGAAGTTGGCCCTAATTTTTTTCTTAGCAAATAGAGAGAAATGTGGGCTTGTTATTTCTTGAGACCCAGTAGTGAACAGTTAAAGCCTGATTGCATATGTGCATGTGTGTGTACCTTATGTCTAGTGTTTCCTAAGAAGTTGATTTTGTAGCGGGCAGAGTCTAAAGGGGAAGTGAAGATGTGAGCCAAAGCTTTCCTGCTCCATATCTTGCAGCTTTGTGATTCATGTTCATCCCCTCCTTACTTGGTACTTTTGGAAGGGAGAATAATGTGTGCTATATCCTGGTGATAGCAGATGATCAAATTGCAATTCAGGAAGGTCTTTTATCAAAGTTTATTGGTGATCACTTTAAGAAAGTACTATCCCGGTAGAAGATCTTTTTACTGGTACACATTTGTTAAATAAAAGCTTTTAATGGCTTATTGATTTTTTTAGGCAGCTAACCACTCTGTTACTGAGAAATACAGATTTTAAAAAGTGTCAGTGTAATGCCTTTTTTCTGACCTAATACTTAAGGTCACTTCTAGGGAAATAGTAGGGAATAACACAGAATTATTTCAGAAATTTCATCAGGATTTATTTTTGAAAGTGTAGACTCCAAGAGTAGTCTCACAAGTACTGGACTAAGAGCTCCTCCAGAGTGGGCGCAAATGGACAGTGGGGCATAGCTTCGTGTGTTCCTTATTTCAACATTAATTAGAGTTCAGCCGGTCTTTCACTAGTATTCCTTCTGAGGGGGGGTTAATTTGATATAGGAAATTAACATTTTATATATATATATATATATATATATAGTTTGTTTGGAGATAGAATCTCACTATGTAATTCAACTTGACCTTGAGTTCACTATGTAGCACAGGCTGGTCTTGAACTTACAGTAATCATCCTGTCTCAGCCTCCCAAGTGCTGGGATTATAGGCCTGTACCACTATGTGTGGCTAACATTTTATTTTATTTTTTTACATTAACATATAAGTCTTAGTGAAAGGATGTTACACACTGAATTTTATTGTTTGTTTGGTTATATGTCTTTTAAGAACTCTAAAAATGTAACTTATTTTGTAGTTTTACATAATTATAGTGAAAATCTAAGGACAGAAAAGAATGGTTTACTTAAAAAAGATATTTATTGAAATTGGGTTGGAAAAAAATCTGATCTGAACCTGTGTTTAATTTGCATATAGAGTCCATATATCCAAGGTGATTCCTGCAGTCCCTGTTTCACTTCTGCTTTGTTCCTTATGAAAGTACAAACAGGTTTAGAAAAAGAGCTCTGTGCAACCATGAAGACATGGAACTGAAGTGTAGTAATTTGCATTATGATGCGAATGGTTTTCTTATGTTCCTTACAGAACAAGTGAGCATGGTGTTCTTGACTCCATTCCTGTCTGTCACCTGCACGTTCTTGAGAGCAGTCTACTTTTCCCTTCCCAGGTCATCTCGCTCCTCCTATGTGGATGAGGACTGTGAATCTCTGGCCCTCTGTGATCCCATGCAGAGGATGAACTATGAACTCGACAGCCTGCCTGAGAGCTGCTTCGACAGTGGCTTGTCCACCCTGAGAGATTCCAATGACTGTGACTCCGAAATGGAGTTCAAGCCCCAGAGGGAGTTTCAGAGCTCGAGTGGAGTGCAGGAGAATTCTGGGGGCGACGCTTCTGACACAGATGTAAGCCCTGAAGCCACTGACCTCAGAGGCCTGTGTTGCTCGAAGACTTCCACATGTCTGACTTGTGACTGTCATGAGAATCTATGGTAGAGATCATAGGCGTAAAGCTTTAGCAGCAGATTTGCTGAACAGGCTTCTCTGCTCCGTAACAGCATGTACTATAGATTCCCATGCGTAGTTTTCTTCTCTTGGATCCATGAGTATATGTGTAGTGAGACTTTGTTTTTAACTGCTGACTTTTTAAAACAGGTTCCTGATATAAAGGATGAAGAAACATATGGTACCGAAAGTGCAGCTTCCATGGGGGCCTGGACGCTCCCTAGGTATGTCAGCAAAGGCGGTGCTGTCACCTCCTTCAGGAGGCCCATCTCTGCTCTCTCATCCCAGGTAGGCAGCTCTGGGAGCACCTCTGCTCCTGGGTTCTGCTCACTTTGGGGGCTGGAGGAAACTGGCCCTAGTGTGACTACCCACTGTGGCTTCCCCCCAGGAAGACAAGGAGGTCGAGAACCCCAAAGCTCCCAGGGCGCAGAAGGTGTACAAGATCGTGCTTGCTGGGGATGCTGCTGTGGGGAAGTCCAGCTTCCTCATGAGACTTTGCAAGAATGAATTTCGAGGTGATACAAGTGCCACCCTGGGTATGGCTCTCTTCAATTGATGAGGGGAAGATGGCTTTCTACAGCATCAATCTTTTCTTTAGGGATTATGTACACAGATAAACATCTCTCTCTGTCAGTAGATGTGTGCATGTGCCTTGTTTTTAGAATAGCCTAACGGTAGCACAAGAAAACTAAAAAAAGGAGAGATGTAACGGCTTAGCTGGTCAGACCAGACAAAGCACCTCGAGATCCTGACATATTAGGGTCACTCATTTAACCTTCATGTCATTTAGCCTGTGTGTCTTGATTCCTGCTCAGAGCCAGGTACTGTTGTATGTGTAAGAATACAAGTGAAGAATACAAAGCCCACAGGAAGCCCCAGCCTGTAAGGAGCTTACATCCCAATGGAAAGGCATAGACAACTGGTTTGGAAAGAGGTGCAGCTTTGCACAGGACCATGGAACCCTCCCGATAAGGTGTCTTTTGATGTTGATAATGTGACAATACCAATGGTCAATTTGTCATTGGGGTCAAAATCAGCCAGATAGTCCCCTCCTGTTTTTCCCCATTTCACAAAGCAGTAGAATAAATATTTTCATTTCCCCAATTTCCATAATAATCAATAAAAAGAATTCAAGATAGGTAAATTATCACCTGTTTTTCTTCATGCAAAGATTTCTTATTTTGATAACCAGAAATGTTTTAACAGATTGGTTACCCTCTTCACAATCATCGACTTTGTAAATTTATGGTTCTCTGATACACACCTTAAGATAACAAAGCTGGAAGTTCACTAAGTTCACTTCAACTTAATTCCTAAGACTGCAGCATTTGATTTAGTTGCTGGAGACCATGACATTTTTTAAACTTACACTCATATATACACATTATGTGTTTCACACACATGCTTGTGCATTTGTGTACATAAAACCACATGTAAATACATATATTCACAATGTCTTCAGCATACACACACATATACACAATAATGTGCACACATATGCTTCATACATACATTATACATACATACACACATGCAGTCTTATTTGCATACTCACACCCACATGAAGATGACTAACTTCCTCCCTTAATCTGGGAAAATAGGACCTAGCTTTCTCTTCCCTTCCCCAAGCTACACATAGTGCAGCTGCATACACGTGTGTGGGCCGAGTCATGCTTAGCATGTGGAAGTCACTCTCCTCAAAGACTGTGTTCATTCTTTTCTGCTGCACTGGACTTTGGGTTATTGGCTTTTCTCTCATCCATGATGGCTTGAAAGTAACAAGCTAATGGAATTGTTTATGTCATTTTCTCTACTTTCATGTTCCTTTCAGGAGTTGATTTCCAAATGAAAACTCTCATTGTAGATGGAGAGCAAACTGTTCTGCAACTCTGGGATACAGCAGGGCAGGAGAGGCAAGTGTTTTCAGAGTTCTTTGGATTCTACTTAGGTTTACGAGGACAAGCCTTGTATGATGCTTGACGTTCTTTATACTCAGAGTATGAATATGCCTTGTAATCATACAAAAATGTTTTGTAATCTCATGAATGCTTGCTTTTTTTTACATCTGTGTATCAGTTGTGTGAGAAGCTGTCTTTAGGCTTCTTTGGAGCTGCTGTTCAGGTGGGATGAAGAGGGTGCGTTTTCCTAACGAGAGAATGTTAGTGAGGAGCCATCCCAGAAGCAGTGACGGGGACCACTTAACTGTGCATCAGCAGATGTTGGAAAGGAGAGCCTGTCAGCTTCCCTTGGCTCAGAAGCAGAGACACCAACTAGACAGCAGAATCACATCCAGGGATGAGACCTTTTCCTGCTACCTCCTTGGGGCACAGAATCTACTCAGTTGTTCAGACAGTAAATATGGGTGCCTCCCTCTGTACCAGGCTCTGTTTAGCATACTGAACTTCAGTGGTGAAAGCACAGACACAAATGCCTACCTACACAGAGCTGCTGGTCTTGAGCAGACTGGAAGTTCCAACATTTTAAAGACATCTGTGGTTGACATGGCCCTAGTTAAAATGGCTATGAAAAGTATCACGGTTGGTGTAGAGTGAGGGTTTGTGCACCCTGAGGTGTCTTCTGCCCCACTGTGACCTCACCTGTGGATGCAAAGCTCTGGCATGTGGTGGTGGCCTGTGTTCTGTCCACGGTAGCACTCCCTGCCACTAACCGTTCCTCCGATCCTCATGGATCGTGCCCATGGATGAGCGTGCTTCTTGATGAGGCTGAAATATTTTGAAGTTACGCTTACACCGTGGTTATGGGGGTTGTAGACATTTTTGGGACTGTTAGGTGGAGAAAGCAATTGGCTTTTCTAAATCACCCACCCAGATTTTTATCTCATTCCTTTGACTGGGTCATTTGAGGCTTTGGCAAGGGCTGTTTCACATGCTGTCTGTCAGAGGCTTCTCAGCTGAGGCCGGAATACAGTGAGGAAAGGTGAGCATCAGGGAGCTGAAGAAGGAGGTGGCATCCAGCTGGTGGAGTGACTATGTGCTATTTTCCTCCCAGGTTCAGAAGTATCGCCAAGTCCTACTTCAGAAAAGCAGGCGGCGTTCTCCTGCTGTATGACGTCACCTGCGAGAGAAGCTTTCTTAACGTGCGAGAATGGGTAGATATGATTGAGGTAAGGAGGCACAGCAAGAACCAGGGTGTGACCTGGGGGAGCTGCGGGCTGCCTTGGAAAATGCTGTTTGTTGCTCTTCATTGGTGTGAACTAGAAGCCAGTGGTGTGAATTATCAGGAGCAGTGCTTCCTGTGGCATTGGGCAGACCTGCTCTCTTCCTTGGGAGTTTCACAAGGGGCCCAAGCTGAGGTCACAACTGAGGGAAGCTTCTGGGAATGGAGCTTCTGGGTTCTGCTAGGTAAGATCAGACCTCAGGCAGTAAAGTGAAGATGCAGGAAATCTGGCAGCTGTGTGGACCAGGAGGTCCCCTGGTGGGATGGGGTGTGGTCAGCTGTGGGGAGGGGCTTCCCTGGCCAGCAGCACAGCCTGGGTGGAGCAGCACCTGGAAGCCAGCACATGCCATGGCCCAGATGCCGCACGGCTGTCTTCCCAGCCGTCTCCTGGTCTCGGTGCATGATCTCCGTACATTACATGATCCCTCTGCAGTGGCAGTTGGCATTGTTAACACGTGGGTATCATCTGTGGCTAAGTAAGATGATGTCTTCCTCTCATGCTTTCGTATTACTTGGTTTCATGGAAACCAGTTTCATGGAAAGCAGTTTGAAATATAGGAAATTGGATGACCACATTTAATGTGCTGCCAGCTGTGATTAATCCGTACAGAAGTATAGCATGCAGCGCAGTGCAGCAGTCCTCCTTGAGCAGTAAACCAGTAGATAGGAGGACTTTTCAGATGGGGGCATTTTTGATAATAGCAAGCAGACTGTAAAGTGCTGTTGTGGCTAAACAGAACTGATTCCTGGATGATCTCAAGGTAGCCTCTGGAAGTAACATTCTCTAACTAATGCAATAAGAGAAATGACCAATGGCCATTCATAGTAAGATTTCAACAATGATAAGTATGTCCTTTATTCTACCAAAATATGATAAAAATCTTTATAAATACAATGAAAATGTATCACATTTAAAATATTTTTACTTTAAAAAATTTTTCATGTTACCTTCATCTCTCAGCATCTGAGAAAGGAAGTTCAAAATGTTACAAAGAGAAACCCATGGGGCAGAAGGTGTATGGTGCTTGCATGCAGTGTTTAGGATTGGGGTAGAATGAGGGACTGAGTTGGGCCTCCTGACTTACCCCAGTGAGGAGCTGGTGAACAAAGGAAGCCTTTGATGAAAAGAAAGGAGCCCCAGGGTCCTGTTCCTACTTCTGGAGAGGCATCTGCTCAAAAGATATAGTTTACTGCCCCTGGGTTTGAGCCCCTGGAGCTCAAAAATGAAAAAGCTACTTTGAGTTTCTGCTCCAAGCATGTCCTCTCCTGGGTGTTGGAGATTTATCTACCACTGAAACGAAGTGCTGTGTCCTCTTGAGCTTGTGGAGGAAATGTCTAGTGACAGCGCACAACAAACATAAAGAGGACAAACGTTGGAGGAGTGAAAGGAAAGCAGCCACAGGCACTGTGGTGAGGGAGTGGCCTGCAGCTTCCTGTGCCATGGGGCGCCATGGGGCAGCCCCACGTTTGTTCAGTGAGGCTGGACGGAGGCGTCAGGCTCCTGCTGTGTGACCTTGAGGGGCCTTTTAGATGCTCAGCTCCCAGGCCAACACAAGTAAGTGTCTGCCCAGTGATGCCAGGGGGTCCAGCACAGCAGTGGAGGGAGCAGCAGGCTTTGGGGTTGGCCTTGCCCCCTTCTTCCTTTGCTTTTGCTTCTTTCTGAGACCTTCAGTAAGAGCATTTTCAGAAGAGAAAGGAAGTCAAATATGGTTTTATTTTGAGGCTCAGGTTTTGATCTTGTATGGGGTACATCATCAACCGAGCAAGCACCCAGAGCCCCTCATGTGGATGTGGGGTTGGGGGTGCTGCTTTCTTGGTTGGGACGTAGGGGCTTGTTTTTCTGCATGGGCTTGTTGTCTTTTATCCGTGTCACTGCTTGCCTAGGTGGCATGTGCCTTTTAACCTGTACCATCTTGTAGATGAGGAAATTGAGGTGGGAACCCAGAGAGACTGACCACACACCTCCAGTGAAGGCCAGCTAGTAGGGTGGCAGGGTCCCAGCCTCAGCTCTGCAGTCACCCCTGAAGCGCCATTATTCCTGCCTGGTGAATGCCAGCATAGTGCAGCATTTTGCACATGTTGGTCTGGGAAGACTAGCCTTGGAAGCTGTTACTTTGAGGGATTAACAGTTGATTATTTTCTTATGAGAAAACTGTTGACCTTTAGGACTTTCAAATTTTGCTTTTGTTGTAAATGAGAACAGTGAGTGTAGAACTTTGAAACCGCAGTCTCATTCTGTGATAGCTGAAGAATTGCTTGGGTTTTGCACCTAGATTAATGAAATTGACTTGAAATCAGCATTGTTTGAAGTGAGACTTGTAGAAAACTGTGTGGCCACCTCAGCCCAGTACACTGCTATGGCTGTGCCTTTTAAATTGCTGTTGGTTTGCAGTGCTTGGTGTGCCAGCCACAGATGATTAGCAGACACCTGTTTGTTTTTTTCTTTTTTAAAAAATTTTATTATTCATTTAAAGAAAGAAAAAAAGAAAATAGAAAAAAGGTAGAGTAATACAGAATTTAAAAAAATAACACTAAGAAATTGCTAGTTGATATATTACATATTGTCGTCTTAGAAATGGTTTTTCAAGTTATAAAATCAAAGCATAAAAAGTGGATAGACAGTCAAACATTGATAGTGAAAACCATCCTGTTCAATGATCCAACAAAAATTTAGTAACATGGTTAGGTATCTTACACACGTATACATACAGTTATGTCCTTTAGGGCACTTTGCTTCCCTTTCATTTTTACGTTGTGTATTATACATTTTGGATCTTATTATTATTTCAGTTTTTATTATTTTTACACTAGAGAGACAATATATTTACAAGTGTGAGTCTTATTTATTTCACTTATGAGGATAGTCTCAGGTTGCCTCCATTTACCTGGAAAGGCCTCAAGAGCATCCTTTTTTATAGCTGAGTAATATTCCATTGCATAAAAACACCACATCTTTTACATCCACTCTGCAGTTGATGGGCATTTTGGTTGTTTCCAAGATTTAGCTGTTACAAATCGTGCTGCTATAAACATGGGTGCACATATGTTATTGTGGCATGAACTTTTCAATTTTTCTGGGAAAATACCGAGGAGGAGAATAGCTGGATTGAATGGGACTTCCAATCCTAGTTTGTTGAAGAATCTCCATACTGATTTCCACAGTGGCTGCACCAGTCTGCACTCCCACCAACAGTGGAGCAGTGCTCCTTTTTCCTTGCAGCCTCGCCAACATTTTTTATCATTTGATTTCTTGATGGCAGCCATTCTTTCCAGGGTGAAATGAAATCTCAGTGTTGTTTTAATTTGCATTTCTCAAATGACCAGTGATGGTGAACATTTCGTCATGCATTTATTTGCCATTTGTATATGTTCATCTGAGAAATGTGTGTTCATCTCAGATGCCCATTTTTGGAGAGTGTCTTTGATTGGGATTTGATTGGTATTTTGGTTGGGATTGCATTAAATCTGTGTAACAGTTTTGGGAGTATGGCCATTTTCACAATGTTGGTTCTTCCTAACCAAGAGCAAGGAGCATCCTTCCATTTTCTAATATCCTCTTCAGTCTCCATTTTAAGCGTAGCATAATTTTCAGCATATAGGTCTTTTACATTCTTAGTTAGGTTGATTCCTAAGTATTTCATTTTTTAAAATGTTATTGTGAAAGGCGATTATTTCCATAATTTCTCTCTCCATGAGTTTTTTGTTTCTATACAGGAATACTATTTTTTTTTGACTGTTGACTTTGTATCCAGCTATGCTGCTGATTTTATTACCTCTAGTAGTATTTCAGTGGCGTTTTTGGTCTTCTATGTAAAGTATCATGTCATCTGCAAATAATGATAATTTAACTTCTTCTTTTCTTATCTTTATTCCTTTTATTTCTTTCTTTTGTCTAATTGCTCTGGCTAATATTTCCAGAACTATATTGAATAGGAGTGGTGATTGTGGACATCCTTGTCTTGTTCCTGATTTTAGAGTGAAAGCTTTCAGTTTCTGTCCATTTAGTATTGTGTTATTTGTTGGTTTGTCATAAGTGGCCTTTATGAGTTGAGATAGTTACCATCTATTCTGAGATTCTGTAGGGTTTTTATCATGAACAGATGTTGGACTTTTTCAAAAGCTTTTTCTGCATTTCTTGAGATGATCATATGATTTTTACTTTTGGCTCTGTTGATGTGGTGTATTACATTTATTGATTTGCATATGTTAAACTATCCCTGCATTCCTGGAATGAATCCCACTTGTTCGTGGTATATAATCTGCTTGATGATTTGCTGCATTCTATTTGCCAATATTTTACTGAAACTCTTTACATCAATATTCATTAATGAGATTGGCCTACAGTTCTTTTTGGTTGGGTCTTTCTCTGGTCAGAAATGAGTTAGGGAGGATTACTTTTGTTTCACTTTCATTGAATATTTTAAGGAGTATTGGCATCAAATATTCTCTGAATTTCTTAAAGAATTTAGCTGTGAATCCATCAGACTTGGGCTTTTCTTTGTTGGTAAGTTTTTAATCACATTTTCAATTTCAGTAGCTGATACTGGGTTATTCAAAATTGTTATATCTTCTTGACTGAGCTTTGGTAGTTCATATGTTTCTAGAAGTCCTTCCATTTCCTCTGTGTTTTCCACCCTATGTGAGTAGAGATTTTCAAAGTAAGTGTTCATGGTCTTTTGAATTTCCATTGGATCTGTAGTAATTTCCCTCTTTTCAGTCCTTATTTTGTGAATTTGAGTTTTTTTCTTTTTCTTGATAGGATTGGCTAGAGGTTTATCAATTTTGTTGATAACTGGCTCTTTGATTCATTAATTCTTTGTATTTTTTTTTAGTTTCAATTGCATTTCTGCTCTGATCTTTACAATTTCCTCTCTTCTATGAGCTTTAGATTTGACTTGCTCTTCTTTTCCTAGAAGCTTGATATGTAGAATTAGGATGTTTATTTGTGCTCATTCCATTTTATTAATGTGACAATTTATTGTTATATATTTCCCTCTTAGGACTGCTTTCATTGCATCCCACAGGTTATGGTATGTTGTGTCTGCATTGTTATTGAATTGTGGGTATTGTTTTATTTCTTCTTTAATTTCACCTGTTAACCCACTGGTTGTTCAGAAGGTTATTTAATTTCCATGTATTTATGCAGGTTTTGCAATTTCTTTTGCCATTAATTTCCAATTTCACTGCACTGTGGTCAGCTATTATGCATGGGATAATTTCAGTCCCTTTGCATTTACTTAAGAATGTTTTATGGGTTAATAGATGGTCTGTTTTGGAGAATGTCCCATGTGCAGTTGAGAAGAATGTGTGTTCTGATGTGGCTGGGTGGTACACTCTGTAAATATCCACTAAATCCATATGCTCACAGGTATGATTCAGTTCTGTTATTCCCTTGTTGAGTTTTTGTCTAGTTTCTCTATTTCTCTGTGATGGTGGGTGTTAAGGTCCCCTATTACAATTGTGTTCTTGTGTATTTGGCTTTTCATGTCCATTAATATTTGTCTTATACAGTTGGGTGCTCATGTATTTGGTGCATATATATTTATAATTGTTCTTCTTCTTGAAGTTTTCCACTTTCAATTATGTAGTGGCCTTCTTTATCTCTTAATCATTTTAGGTTTGAAGTTCACTTTGTCTGCAAACAAAATAGCTACCCTGCTTTTTTCTGGGTTCCTGTTGCATGGAATACTGTTTTCTACTCTTTGACTTTTAATCTATAGGTTTTCTTTTGAGTCATATGTGTTTCTTGTATGCAGCATATTGTGGGATCCTGTTTCTTGATCCATTCTGTCAATTTGTTTCTTTTGATAGGTGAATTGAGGCCATTTACATTTATAGATATAACATATGTTCTGACTCAACTTTGTCATGTTATGTTCCTGTTGTTTGTTTTCTGATTTTCTCCCTTATTTTCTTGCCCTGTCTGGTGGTTTCTTTCTGTTATTGTTCTGGGGATTGTAGTCATTTTTATCTCTGTGTAGTTTGTCTTTCAGTACTCTTTCTAGGGGTGGTTTGGCAGACATGAATTTCTTCAGTTGTTCTTTGTCATGGAAGTATCTTGTTTCTCCATTAAAATTGAAAGACAGTTTTGCTGGGTACATCAGTCTGGGATGAAAGTTGTTTTCTTTTAGGGCTTGAAATACTTCACTCCAAGCTCATCTTAACTTGAAGGTTTGCACTGAAAAGTCTGCCATCATTCTAATGGGCTTTCCTTGATAGATGAGTTGTGTCTTTTCTCTAACAGCTTTTAGTATTCTGTTTTTATGCTGTATGTCTGGGATCTTAATTATTATATGTCTGGGTGTAGATTTATGTTCGTTGTGATTGTTGGCATTCTATATGCCTCACTTACTTGTATATCAGATTTTCCCTCATATTTGGGAAATTTTCTGCTATTACTTTTATGAATAGTTTACTGATCTCATTCGTGTTGATTCCTGCATCTTCATTGATGCATATTAGTCTTATATTGTTTCTCTTGGCATCATCTTGAAGCTGCTGGATTGTTGTTTCATGCTGTGTTATTGTTTTTAAAAGTTCTATCCTTTCATGATCGCTATCTGCGATCCTGTCCTCAAGGTCCGAAATTTTATCCTCCGCTTCATTTAAATGGTTTTGCCAGCTTTCAATAGAATTTTTTGTTGCTTGTATATCTTTTTGAATTTGTTTCATGGATTTTGCTTGTTTTCTATATTGTTCATTCAAGGTTTCAATCAATTCCCCATGCTCCTTTATTTTTTTTTTTATCTATTTCTTCTCTAGCTATGCTGAGCAACTCATTTACTAAGGTTGTTATTTCTGTCTTTACATGAGAAATTATTTCTAATTTGATTTCCTCTATAGCCTCATGGATTTGTTTCTTTACTTCATTTGCTATCTTTTCAGAGATTTATATTGTATGACTTAAGTCCTCTATTTCACCTCTTCTTGCTCCTAATGGACTAGATATTTGAGATTGCATTTTGCTTTTTCATTTTGTCATTTTCATCTTTTGGGCTAATATTTGGTTTTTCAACCTTGATAGTCACAACTGTCAGTAGTATATATCTTAGGATCCTACTGTGTGGTTGATGTTTGTCTGATTATTGAGTGCCACAATGAAAAAGAGGGCCAGTCATCTGAATTTCTCCTGCTGGTCCTGTTGAGTGAGTCCTATGTTTTTCCTGGGCTGACTAGCCTAGGAGTGTTGATGTAAGTCAACCCTTAGTTCCTGCTGTTGCTATGACTTCAGGTTATTACAGGTCTCCAGATCTCCCTGTCTGTAGTGTTTGTCTCAGCTGAGACTCTACTGTGTCGCTGGGTGTCTCATAAGCCCTTTTAATTTTCTCCAAGTAGGGGAGCCCTTATTGGCACACTCCTCAACCTGCCTGATGTTCTCTGGGTGGAGGAAGGAGTCACTTACACTCTTGCCAAACTCTCCAAGGTGTTAAGCTGGAGGGAGCTTCGCTACTGCTCCTAATTACCCTCTGAAGACCTCTGTTTTAGGGATAAACTCATCATGGTGATTGGAGCCTGCTGAGGCCTTCTGTTTGGGTGAGAGGTTACTGAGTCTCCCATCAACCCAGCACAGTTAATCTACTGCTGTTCAAGGTTCTGGGAGGGAGAGTGGGAGCCGAGGATCAACAGCAGTACTTGGTCTAGGAGATGGGTAGGGCTGCTGAGGCAGGGGGCGGGCGGCGCGGCATTCCTCTGGGTTGGTGGGGCATGCAGGAAAAGTGTGGCGGCACAGGCACAAGGTCCAAGGGTGGCACACTGTTCCTCTGGGCTGGCGGGGCATGCAGGAAAAGCTAGATGTCTATTTCTTTTTCTGTAAAGCCAGTTATTCCCATTTCCTTTTACCCTGTTCATTAACCCAAGGATGGAACATTGTGTAATAGGAGATCACAGGGTAGTGGACATGGGCCCTGGCTCTTACATGGAGTTATGTTACCTCTCTGAATTTTAGTTTTCTCACCTGTAAGTAGGAAAAAAATATATGACTGTGTTTTGAAATGTTTTGGGGTTTAAAGATAGTATCTTAAATATTGTATAAATATATGTAATATTACAAATGGCAGTAAGATTTGGACAGTGGTAATAAATTCTCAGTTTGTGCCTCTGAAATAGGCCTTACATTGATTATGAATGCAAAGAAAGTGTGTTTACCTTTACACACTTTCACTTGCCAGACTTTGCATCATTTGACACACAAGGGCAAACTGGGCTGGTAGTTACTGCTGCTATCATCATCATCATTGTTGTCATTGTAATTTGTCTAGTGTTTGATCCATATCCAATTTTTCTCTTCATGTTAGGATGCATCTCCTGAGAGTGTTCCTATCATGTTGGTTGGAAACAAGTCTGATATGCGTGACACTGCTGCTTTAGAGGGACAGAAATGTGTGCCAGGGCATTTTGGAGAAAAACTGGCCATGGTAAGAACAAGGGGTCCAAGATGGGAGAGGACGGAGGGGCTGGAATCAGCAGTCTGCACTTTTAGCTTCCTGTGATTGAGGGGCTCTCTGGCCTCCCTCACCATGTTTCAGGGACTGAGTCCTGCTTCCTCAGCAGAGCTCTCACTGCCTGCTCCTGTGCAGCAGAAGTAGAGTGTAAGTGAGGAGTGAGTCCCTCAGGAAGGGACAGCAGTTGCACCATCACTTTCTGCATTGAGTATCCTTGACAGAGATGAGCTGGAGTCATCTTGCTATCTTTGCCCTGTCCTCTCACATAGTTCTGGGAAACCTCTCCTAGCCATGAAACCTTGTTGTATTTTGAAAAGATGAGTTGGTTTCTGAGGGTTACCATGCCAAGGGGGCAGGAGATGGAATAGTGTCTTACCAGAGCAAAGGGATTTGGAAGCATTTTTTATTTTATTTTCAAAGATTTGTACTTAGTTGGAATTTGTACTTAATTGGAATAGTTCTTCTAAGGTGGAGTACCTTTTTGGTTATGGGTTTGTATTAGGGGTTTATTCCTGTGCAGACTGCTACTGTGGACAGTGCTTCTCTACTGGCACAGGCACTGGGATAGCTGTGCTGTGGCCTCCTGACTCTTCTACCCATGCAAGGAGTTCAGATGCACCTTGCTGTACCACACAGATTGGATGTTGATGTTGGTGTTTGGTGTCAGCACCAGGAAAGGACTCTGTAGCAGATGAGCCAGAGCTTTAAAATGAAGTTTCATGTTACTGTCATTTTTTTTTTCACTTTTACTGTCTTAAACTGGAAAATGTTGTTTTAAATTTTAGAACTACAAAACAAATGTGAAAAACTTGAAACTGAAATGCAGGGAGATTCATTCAACACATGCTTAGTTGTATCCACTGTGTGACAAACACTTCATTACATGCTGAGCAAAGACCAGAGAAAAACATGAATGGTCCTTGTCATTGCAGAGTTCACTGCCCAGGGAAGACAAATACTCAGGGGGCCACATGATAGACTCTTCCTATGTGCCCTCCCCGAGCTGGCAGTACCTGGCCACCTGCGAGTTTTATTGCTGCTCAGTTTACAGGATTTGCTTCCTAAGCATTAAGACTGATTTTGTCAGACTGATAAAACCACTGTGGAAATCAGTGTGGAGATTCCTCAAAAAATAGGATTGGTGGTCCCATTTAACCCAGCTATTTCCTTTCTGGGTATCTTCCCCAAAGTATTGAAAACATCATATCGCAGCAACATATATGCACCCATGTTTATAGCAACACAATTTGGAATAGCCAAGTCATGGAAACAACATAAATGCCCATCAGTTGCAGAATGGATAAAAAAATCTGGTATTTTTATATAATGGCATACTACTCAGTTATAAGGAAGGATAAACTTGAGGCTTGTATAGGTAAATGGATGCAATTTGAGACCATATTCATAAGTGAAATAAATCAGACTCACATGTGTAAATGTCATTGTTTTGCTAGTGTAAAAAAAACATGAAAGGGTAAATAAGATCCAAAATATACAATGGATATTGTGAAAATGAAGGGAAAAAAAAGTGCTCAAAAGGAAAGAACAACTGGGATAGGGGAAAAGAGAAAAGAAAGAAGGGAAAAGATTACATGTATATATGTATACATACATATAGAGATAGATAGATAACTATACCACTAAGATAGATAGCTGTACTACTAATCTCTTCATCAAAAAGAACAGTTTGTTTTCATTGTTTATTTGATAATTTTTATGCCTAAATCTTGTAATTTGAATAACTACTTTTATGATAACAATATGCAATATATTAACTAGTGTTAATTTTTTATTTTTTTTGAAATTCTGTATTGTTTTTATCCTTTTTGTTTTTTTTAAATAAAAAAGGACAGGCCTAACCAATGTTTCCCCAACAAACAACAAAAACAAAACAAAAAACACTAATTTTGTCATCAAGGCATGAAACACGGGTATATCAAACCCATATTTATTCTTTAGTGTATTTCTATTGATAAATTATTTTAATTTTGTGAGTTTTATTATATTAAACAATGAGTACTTAACAGGGAAAAAATCACAAAAATCAAATATTGAAGTTTTAATATTATTTGTAAAACATCAAAATTGTTTGGTGTACTAAATCTAAAAAAGAGCAACACAAATTCTTATATGAATGTCTTGGTTACTTTTCTCTTGTTGCTGGGACAAAATATCTGACACCCAAAGTTAAAAGGAGGAAAGGTTTATTTAGCTCACAGTTTGCATAGGTTTCAGTCCAAGGCAGGGTGGCACATGGCAGAGAGGCAACACTTCATGGTGGCAGAAGGCAGCAAAGACAGCAAGAGAAAAAGGAGGAGACAAGCATCTTTCTGTCCTTTTTATCTCATCCAGACCGCTGGGATTAGCCTGGTGCCAATCCAATCAGTGGATTGATCCAGCTGTCACCCACCCTTAATCCCAACATTGTACTATGCATTGATCATTCTAGATTCAGCCACCTCTGACCCACTTCAAAGTGCATGAGGCTTTCAGGGGACATCTAGACACAAACTGTAACAATGAATCACAATGAAAATACCAACAACACTTTTCCAAAAATTTTTTCTTAATTTCAGTTATCACACCTAAGGCAGTCTGTACATGTGACAACAGCAAATTCTGTATACACCTATCATTTACACTGGCAGCACGTGTATTTTGCTCTCCTGATTTTTTTTAGGACATACATGACATCTCACTGGTTTTGTTGTTTTGTCAGAAGGTTCTTATTATGTTACACAGTGTAGTTAACAAGAACATAAAATATCAATAAAGTATTCTTACTATATATTGTGTATTTAGAATAAACATCAACATTTTCATATCAAATGTATATTTGCTTATAAAACCTAAGAGATAACATCAAAAGTAAATTCCTATATGAACTACAATGAAAATATTAATAAGACTGTACCAGAAAAGTAAGCTTTGCTTCAACTGTCACACCCAAGGCAGTCTTCACACATGACAACTGCATGTTCTATGCATGCATCTTACACTGACAGCATGTGTACTTAGCTTTTCTTTCCTATGGGGCAGTCTTATCACCTCTGTCCTCTTCCTGTTTTGTTAGGAGCTTCCTAGTATATTGTACAACATGCACTTAGCAGGGAAATGAGACCAATAAAATATGATATCAAATATATAATAAGTACTTAGAATAGACATCAGCACTTTTACATCAGCTGTTTACTTGTTTAATGAAGCTAAAAATTAACATAACAATAAAAACCTATGTGAACTATTAGGTAAATAGTCTACCATAGAAATAAGCTTCAACTGTCACACCCAAGGTAGTCTTCACACCTGACAACTGCATGTTCCATGCTCTAATTACACAGGTATAACATATATTTCATTTTCCTGTAGTTTCTTGTGGGGCACAGTTGACATATTTTTTGTTTCCCTATTTTTATAATAGGCCTTTGTGATGTTGCACTTGCCTGTTCACC
This sequence comes from Hydrochoerus hydrochaeris, assembly GCA_004027455.1. Classification (NCBI taxonomy): domain Eukaryota; kingdom Metazoa; phylum Chordata; class Mammalia; order Rodentia; family Hydrochaeridae; genus Hydrochoerus; species Hydrochoerus hydrochaeris. The sequence goes on from PVLA01005936.1 coordinate 96,318, forward strand.
TGTCAGTTCACCAATGTGTTCCACAAAAATATTTTTGTGTAGTTCCCTGGGCAGAAACATTTTGTTTTTCCTCTGCTGTAAATGATCTTGTATGAGCTCCAGTTCCAGACCTCTAAGAAAATTTCTGTATGATATCTTGCACTTGTTACTTTCTTTGTAAACTGTCAAACTATACCACACATTTTTAGGATCAAGTAAAAACCAGTTATTTGCCAATGCTTTGTGTTTCAAGTGACCTCATAGTTGCTGCATAACTATCAGTCACTTCTGCTCCATCTTTGGTCTTGTTGTAGAAAGTTTCAATCTCAAGCTTCCATTTTGTTAAGGTTTCCCTATCAGTATTTCCATCATGGTGCAAGTTTGACATCAGCAGCACTAATTTATTTTTATTTGCCATTTATGAGGTCAATGTTATATCTCTCTGAAATTCAAAGTTTGTACTGTTCAGTTTTCTATTTTGAAATTGCAGTATTTCATTTGTAATTTCTGCTTTGTTCCTGGGTACAGTTCATGCATTGGTCAACTTGTGCTGTATTAGCAAATGTAACATCAGTTGGAAACTGGTAAGCCAGTTGTTGAACGTCATATGCTGATTAGTTTGGGAGATGAGAGCAACAAGTCTGTTCACAGCATCATTTGGTTTATTACTATATGAATAAGGATCTGATGGCCAAGTCCCAGTGTCTAAATTTAAAGCATAATAAGTCTTTACATCTACAAGGGCATACATTTTTATGCCATATTTGGACTTATTGCTTTTCAACAAGTCTTTTACATTCCTTCAGTCACCATGAGAAACCCCTGCTAAGTATAACAGACCTTTGAAAGCTTTTAGTTAACTAGTCAGGTGTCATAATAAATAAATTTTTGAATATGGCTATTAGGGCACACAGAACATTTTACTTGCATTTCAGCCTTTGTGTATTTCATAGCATTTTACAGCATTTTGTTTGTTAAAATTTCCAACACTGAATGACAATGCTGGTGTTCTGTTCAATACCTTTCACCCTGTCAAGACTCTTACTATATTTTTGGACATAGTTCTAATATTGGATCACTCTATTTGGTTGCATGGCCATTTCACAACATTTTGACTAGTTAAATATGCAACTAATATTGCTGTTTTCTTCATCTCAATCAAAGAGGTCTGCATTCTCTGTATCTGTATCAGTTGATTCACACTCCATTTCACTGTCACAGGAACTTTGGCTCACATGGATAACATCACAGTCATCATCATCATCATCTTACACCCACACTACTTTCTGTTATGAAACAGCATGTATTTTATCATAACGGATCATCTTCATCATCCATGCAAGAGTAATCTAATGATTCATTTTTGACCTGCTACAAAACTTGCAAATCTGGTTTTTCGTGTACCACTGTACTAAATTGGGCTATTTCTATCAGAAAAATCAAAAGAAAACTTTTTAAAAAATAAATTCTGGCGTGGTGTGGGACTATTGAACCCTCTCTGATGCTTGAGTAAACATACACAAAACAAAGTTACATGGAACATAACATGGGTGAAAATCCCATTTTGCTACTCTTTCACAAATGTATACTTCTTGTCGTTTACCAAGTCAGTAAATACATAGATTTTTTTCCTATATTCCTCAGGAAAAGTACTGAGATGGCATGGCTGGCAACTGGTATGCTAAAGTATGAATGTACAGTAGAAAAATAAGGGCTGAACCTACTGGATCCAGTCTTACATACCTGGGGCTAATGTAGCTGGGGCTTTTTCCCTCTGTGCCTACTCCAGAGCAACCATAAAGTCCTCTCTTGTCCCACAAAGGAACACTTGGCCCACACCCAGGTCTATAGTACATCTAATTCTGTTCTATTAAGAGAAAGTATCTTCAACTTGTTAGACAAAGACACACAAAAGGAACTCCAGCATTTTAACAGTTGTTATACACTGGGGAGATTTAAGACTAGAAATAGACTTTTCAATGTTAGACATTAACTTCAAGGAAAAGTCACCTTAAAATCCAAAATTAAGCAAGAGACTGGTGAAGTGATTGGTGGAATTGGAGGATGGCCTAGGTAATCAAAGAGTAGGTACAAAAGTCCTGAAAGTCAGTGGGAATTCTGGACATTGGAGAAACACAGGGAAGTTTAGGGTAACTACAGCTTTATGAGTGAGGAGATATGGTGGGAGATAAAGCTAGAAGATTGGCCAAAGCTACATCAAGCAGGGCCTTGTTTTCCATGGAAAAGTCTTTGAATATCACTTGCAGAGGTAGGGAGAGAGGCCCTAAAAGGTCCAAAGCAGAAGAACAGTATGATCATCGACCACATGCACAGCATACCTCACTGTTGAATGTGCCCAGGTTTTAGCCACTGAACCCTAAGAGGAAAGATGACTGTGTGCAGGAGAATAGGCCTTCGGTCCTGCCAAAAGCAAACTTGTGAGGGGCGTTCCATCTCACTGTTATTTCATCTCTCTTAAAATGAATAGAGAACATTTGGTAGCATGTATATGATTGGTGGAAGAAAATCTTAACACATGAATTTGTGCTTCTTTAACACAAAATAAATTTCCACTGACTAGGGACCATTCATAGTTTAACTGTGTGCAGACTTTCTAAGTATTGAAACTCTAAATTGGGTTTCTTAGCTATTACTTTTTCCATATTAAATAGGAAAATATTTGAATATATTGATTTTAATAACCTAAAAGTTTAAGGAACCCAGTAGGAGGCTTGACTGGATCGTATGTCTTCCTTTCTGCAGACCTATGGGGCGTTATTCTGTGAAACAAGTGCCAAGGATGGCTCCAACGTTGTGGAAGCTGTGCTCCATCTTGCCCGGTAAGATTTCACCTCATGTGCGGAAAACTAGATTTAGGGTTGAGTTTTATTTTTTAAAGAGAGGAAAAAAAAAATAAAACAGTTTCAAAACAGGTTAGCAGAGTTCCAATAATTAATACTTTGCATATTACTGTCTTCAAGTAGTTATTCAGAGTATGAGATACAGGCATAAATTTTCATTTAACTAATGCATACGTCAAGCATCTTGTCTATAACATGGAGCCAGACTAGACACTGGAAGACATGGTGCGTTCTTTCAGTCATGGCAGTAGAAACAAACACACATGGGTATTAGAGAAACGGATAAGGTCACCTGTTCACCAAGAATACCTTCAAATGATCCTTACGGTCAAACAAAACAAGTGGCTCTGAGGTATTGACATTTCTGTAAAATGTTGCCATCAAGCTAATAGATGACTGTATGGGTCATCACCAGGAACCAGGTTTTTAAACATCAGGAACTATGACAAACTATTATACATTTTCTTGGGTAAAAGGAGAAAAAAACAGCAAAGCAAATTGTGTATCATGCCAGTTGGAATCACTCCAAAATTATTTCTAGGTAATTATTAATTATTATTAAGCAAAAAACATTCTTGACTTCAAGAGTAACCTACAATAGGTGGAAAAACAAAGATAAATAGTGGTGTTAATCATAGCATTTTGGGAGTACAGATTAGAATGAAAATTGCATCCTTTAAGAACTTAGAAGTAAATGCTCTTGTTTTAATCCTTGGGCTGCATTTAGGACACAACCTGCCAGACTTTGCTTGGTTTTCCTGCCACAAATGAAAAAAAATGACGCTTTACTAGACTAAAAGGATAAGATAGCATCACCTGCAGGAAAAAAAATGCATTCATACATTTCAGGACAATGCCTAGTTAAAGAAAAAATGAACACATGATTTTAGGCATGATTCTTTTTCTGATTGAGATTTTGTGAGAATCATTATTGTGATCATTGACCTTTTCCTGCTAGTGAACATTGAGAGTTGAAATACTCGCAGTATTTGTAATGTGCTTTTCGATTAATGATGGTGTCACAGTAGCAGGTGGACTGGACTCTGTTAGAGGGGATTATGCGAGGGCACAGGGTAGATGGCTTCTCCCGGAGCCAGTCAGGGAACAGGTCCCGAGACTTCAGGTATTCTGCCTGATTGGGGTGTGTGGTAGGGCTTGGTGGGTGCTCAGGGCTCACCCTTGGCACCTGTGAGTATTTTCACCTTTAAGATACATGGGCACTTCCCTTTACAGTGCTGAAAGTGTTCTTTGTTTAAAACCAAAAACTCTTGATTTTGAGTGTAACCTACAATAGGTAGAAAAACAAAGACAAATAGTCAAATCTGTATAGATTCAGCTAAATTATTACTGGGTTTTTATTTTGTTGTTTTGTTTTTTTGCCTATAATTAGTAGTATCATGTGTTTATGTCACATTTGTCAAAAAAGAGCCAGAGTAGCTGGATGTGATGGTACACACCTATGATCCCAACTCTCTGGGAGGCTAAGGCAAGAGGACCACAAGCTCTAGCCCAGCCTGGGCAACTTGGTGAATTAGCAAGACCTGTCTATAAAACAAAATGGAATGAAATGGCTAAGGCTGTAGCTCAGTGCTGTAGCCTTGGGTTCAGCTCCCAATACTGCAATAAATAAAATATTTTTAAAAAGAGTCAGAGTAGTGCCTTTTGTACTAGATAGTAATGGGTACCATGTGCTCCTGACACACCAGCTGTTTTGGCCAAACAGTTATCTGCAGAGAGGCAGGATTCAGCAAAGGCAGTGTTTACTTTTGCTAAAGAAGGAATACTTGTCGAGCTGGTCTGTTTTCACTTTTTGAAGTGGTTGCATTGCGTTTTGTGGGTGTGGAGGTATGAGTCCCTGGGAGAGGAGAGGTAGCTGCAGCCTGGGGATGGAGAGAACCTGCAGGCCGACCCTCTGCTACACGGGGCCGGTGCCGCCTTGCCGTGGCTGTGGAGTGTGGCAGTGCTGCAACCATTCAGCGCAAAGGACGGGGCACCAGTCAGGCCTTGGGAGTCCCAAATCCAAACTGCTCCACAGTCGAACTCTTGGCACAGATTTTGGTGGTCAGAGAGTTTTGAATTTTGCACTGTTTTTGATGTTGGAGTTTTGGGTTGTGAGTGTCAGCTGGTAAGTTCTATACATATATTCCAAAGTCCACAAAACTTCCGATTTTGAAACCCTTGTGGTCTCAATCATTTCAGATGAGAGATGCCTGAGCTATATGTAGTTACCGACCATGGCCGGGCACCACGGAAGACTCGGCAGAGCAGGCTCGTTCCAAGTGTGTTCTCTATCAACCCAGATAGCTATGGAGCCTTCCATAAACTCCTGCCTTGCTTAAAGGATCTTAAAGTGAAGCAGAGGGGTGAATAACATGATCTCTAATTCCCTTTCCAGTAACAGTATATGATTCTCTCTATTGATAGCCCATACTCCACTGAATAATCATATTTAGTGCTCATTTGTCTCACTGAAGTTAAATGGATGCAAAATGCCCTGTTTGCATCCGCAGTGTGGAGTGGATTCTCTGTCTTACCTAATTGTGAGCTGCTGCCTCTTGGCATCTGCTCTCGTATGGCCTGTTGGTTCAGCCAGGCTGGGCCTGTTTCCTGGAAGCGTAGACACCAAAGGCATTTTGATAAGAAGGGCACTTAGCTGTGTGGTGGTCAGGTCGTAGTTACTTTTTAAGTGTTAGACAATGAAATTGACATGTTTCTTTTGAATCACATGTGGAGGCTTTGCTTTGTCACTGCATTATGGCCTAGTTTGGACCTCTAGTTATATTAGTGATGTGTTGAATATTAAAATTATAAATAAAGCAAATATGTGAAGACTGCTTTATTCTTCGCCTTCAGATTTGCTTTGCAAAGTACTGAAGTCTTAAATGAAAAAGTTGTAGTCTCCACAGGTAGAATAATGTTTTTAAAAAGTGTCACAGCGTTTAGAAAATTGCACATTACCTAAAACACTTAAGTCCTTGACTTACACATCTCATGGTGTGATCTCAGCATGGTCCTTTCTACTCAATGTCTGAAAACACAAACTAGAAGACTGTCTGAAATGGAATTTGATTTTGAAGGGTGGGTAATGTGTTTGTTTAATAGTTTGAGTCACTGCTTTTCTGTGGAAAACCTCTCAATCCCAGGTGGACTTTGTCCTAGAAGTGCAGTTTCCCTGTAGTGCAAGGAAGCCATTTGCCCACCACGGTCCTGTTGGTTAGCAAGTTTACATCACCAGAGCTACAGGATTTAACCACTGTGTAGCAGTTTCAAGTCCAGTGAGCATTTTATTAATCAATGGCCTGAAACTGAATAAAAACTTGAAAAGTTCAGACTGATGTATCAGTTGAATGCAAGAACAGTTGAGTCATTTAAAGTATAGCTGTTTTATTTTTCGTATGTGATAATTGTGCATATTTTTTAACAATGCAGTTAGCATACGCTAGTTTTTAGTGAGGCCACTTAGTTCCCCCAGTGTTAAGCCTCTCTTAGAGGTTTGGAATTGTATCTTTCTGATTTCTTTAAGTTGGGGCATGCCTGCATTTTTTGTAGATTAAAGAACTTGAAGGCCAGAAGAAAAATGTGGCTGTTCAGTTTCCCCCTTGATATTTGCTTTCAGGTTCAATAATGGGTTATTATGAAAACTTAGCAAGTGTTTGGCTCTGCGTGAGGTACAGTGGGAGGTCGGGGACAGAAGGTAAGTTTGGCTGTTTAACGTTAGGGGGAGCAGATGAAAATACGTAGCCTGACAGCCATGTGGTTTGTAGCTGATTGCGTCACTGGACCTGCCAGAAGGGAGAGTTGTGCGTTACTGTATGAAGGTGTCGTGAGTGTTCCATCAGCTCGATCGGTGACACAGCTGGCAGTGTCAGGGCTCGCTGCCACCCAAGTCATGGGCTTGCCACGCAGGCTGGGCCTGTCTGGATTCCACTTTGTGCTCACTCGCCTGCCTGCTGCTGGGCGTCTTCCACCCCTCTGGATTCTGAACCGGCCTCTAGCTGGTGCTGTCCAGCATCTGACTTTGGAACCACTGTTTCCTTGTGCAAGTGACACAAGTGCAGTTTGAGCCACTGACTGGAAGTTGCACTGGCAGAGTGATTCCACAAATCCAAATCCTAGCATGTGTGTGTCTTTGTCTTGTTCCTCATTCTTTGTTGCTTTTTTCAGGTCTGTAGCAAAGTTAACACCAAAACCTGTCACCCAAACTCAGTCCTGACCCTCTACTCTTCTCCTGTTTCTGCCCTCTCCCTCCAGTGGGTTCTGAGCCCCAACTGCTCCTTGGTGGTTGTGTACCCCACTGATCCACCCAGGCCCCTCCCTCTCCTTTGGCTTGCACTTCTGATTTCCTGCCTTGGTTAGTACAGAAGTTTCTGCCTTAGATCTCCTCCAGTATTCCATCATCCTTTACCCTGCAATCAGTGGGTCTTTATAAACAAAAGTCCAGTTGCTGTTTCTTCTCTTGTCTTCCTCTGCACATTAGTGTCCTACTTATAGTGCAAAGTCTGGACTCCTGAGCATGTGGCTGCCACCCCTCCCCCAGCATGAGTGCTGGTCTGAGGCACAGCCACCTCTGCCCAGCATGGCCATGCTCTTTTATGCCTCAGCCTTCGTTCCACTGTTCCTTGCACCTGATTCCCTTCCCAGGTGAATTCCTGTTACTTCACAATTCTTCTCATGTCAGACACCATGTGAAGATGCTCAAATCCTGCCACACAGGGTGTAAGATGTTCTATAGGAAACCTGTCCTTAGGTGTTTAAATGTCCACAGCTCCTGTGCAGCTTTCTAGGTAAGGACACCACAGCCTGGCATAGACCGGGCATTTGTTAAGTGTCAAAGAGACTGAGATAGAATCTTCTGTTCTGCATAACAAATTCCCACACGTGGGAATATCTCAGGCAGTGGCTTAAATGGTGCCCACTGATGTGACAGCCCAGAGCCAGAGGTCTGAACTGAATGTTTCTGGGTGTAGGGGGTTGGTTCTGTTTCCTTTCTTTAGCCTTTGTTTCTTGTCTCTGAGGTTGGGTGATACTGTCCACCTGTCACTTACCGGGTGAGTGTCGTATGTGTGCACATGGTGTCTGTTAAATAAGGAAAATGTGAAAACACAGCATTTATTAGTGGCTTACAGGGGGAGTTAGTGTCTTGTTTATTTGTGTTTCTGCTAAGATATCTTCTGACTCATGTACAGAATTTTTCAGAAGTTAGGACCAGGGTATTCTGAAGCTATGCTGGCCAGTTTAGTAGCCACTAGTTGCTTGAAATGAGTATTAAATGTGTCTTGGGTTTGGAAGACAGTATACAAATTATATGCTAGCTCATTGACATTATTGATGAACACACTCTGCTGGCTTGAACCAGGGAACCTGCAGGACTGTGTCATCAGGTTTTACTACTGCGGGGCCTGTCCTGTGCCACGTGACGTGACATTCACGCATGCTCCACTGGTGGTTCAGAGCTGCCCAGCAGCAAGACATCCAAGTGATGTTGTGAATGTTTTAATGCAGAAGTGGCAATGTTTTTATCTGCTGTGTTACATAAAATATATTAATAACAGTGACCTCACATATTCTTACATTTTGTAATGTAGCAACTCAAAGGTCTAAAGTGAAATGTGGACCACACTGTATTTCCGTGGAGCACACAGTGTTCTGAGGAGTTTCAGTCAACAGCTAGCCCTTTTCTAAACTTTCCAGGGTTTACTTGCTTAGCAGCCTTCTCAGCTGCAGCCTTGGCCGGATCGCTTGCTACAGCTTGGGAGTCTCACATGTTTGCAGTTGCCACACTCCTGGGGCTGTGACCTCCTTTCTTTTCTCCTCCCATGGTTTTGCTCATGTAGCATCTCATTCTTGATGGTACTCTGGTGGTTTCTGTCTGTCCAGGGACCCAGAACCTCTGCAGTGGCAGCTCAGCACCCAAGGGGAGAGGCCAAGGTGGCTGGCATCAGTACCTTGGACTTGCATGTCCTGACCAGAGTCTGTCTTGACCAGGGGAGGGGCAGAGCCCCCTCTGATGAGGGAGCACCAGCCAGAGTTACAGGGGCTCCTGGGGTCCACTGTTGTGCTGACCCACAGAGTTATTGCATCTTGTCTAAGGTGGGACTTCAGATATCCCAGAAGCTCCTCTAAATGGATACTTCCTTAGGGGGCTTTCATGACTCTTGTCAGTGTTGCCTCTTCAAAGAAATTAAGGAAGAAGCAAAAGAAAGATTTTCCCATCTGGATTTAAATATCCATTATGCCCAGTGTTATTGTATATAATTAAAGTAAAACTTTTGCTCTGGCTTGTGTCTGGCTGTCCCCCAAGCCTCATGCATCTATAGGGGGGTCACTTTTCAAAGGTGGCTGGATCTACAGAGTATGGTGCTGGGATTAAGGGTGTGTGATTAGTAACTCAGCCCACTGATTGGGTGTTAGTATGAGCAGAGAGAGAAAAGTAACTAAGACAACTTCTTGGTTTGTTCATGGCATTGCTGTGGGGATGGGAGCCAAGGTCCAGAGTGCTAGGCAATGAATTGTGCAGGTGTCAAAGATACAGCACCCTGAGACCTCGAAAGAGGAGGGTAGGGTGTGTGCGCGTGCGTGTGTGTGCACATGGCCTGTGCTCAGAATACAAGCACTAGAGCCAGCCTGAAGGGTCTGAGTTCCGTGTCTCCATTTATGTATCCTAAGAGAATTTTTTAAACCTTTTTTGGCTTTATTCTTTACACTTAAAATGGGGCACAGCAGAGTCAATGGATTTCTTGTGAAGACCACGAGTACTTCTGCCCCGCACAGACTTTCAAACAGGGCACAGCAGGCTCATGCAGTTGCTCAGTATTACTGTGTGTTTCTAGTACGTCATTTTGTACCTCAGTAATCCTCTCCTCCACCCCCATTCCCCTAGGGAAGTTAAGAAAAGAACGGAGGAGGCTGACAGCAAGTCCGTCACCAACCTGGCTGGCACCAGCTCCAGGAAGTCGGCGCAGATGAAGACCTGCTGCAACGCCTAGGTGCCAGTGCTCCTGGGCAGTGAAGCCTTCCATTTCCACAGTACTGAATTGGTGACTGGTTCGGTCCTTGGTAGAGTGGCACGTTCTGCTGACACCGTGCTGTGGGGAGTTTGGAACAGAAAGTCAAAACTGTGGTCTCAGGTCTCCGGTGTTGGTGTCCATGAGAGCTCACCAAGTTCCCAGGGGCAGAGTGACTTGAAGATGAAGGAATTAAAAGATAGAGACAGGAAGCTGGCGTCCGGTGGAGCCCTTCTCTGGATGGGAGGAGGAGACAGCTCCACCACTGCAGTGCGTTTATTTAGATACTTGTCACTCCCCTTTGCTTACCCAGTTTGCTTCTTACCTCACGTTCTTCTGTGTCCTGGGGGCTGGAGCACCTGCTCCCCTCTAGCACCTGTGCTCTTGGGGTATTTCCCAGGCACTTTGTGCCCTTGGGCTGCTCCTGTCAGGGTCTCCACATGCTAGATGGTCACCAGCTCAGTGGCTCCCAGCACTCTGGAACCTCAGCTCTTCTTTAGCATGATCTCTGTGAGTGCTTTGGGTGCCCAGGCCTCACAGAACCTCAGGAGACACCATGTCAATGTTCTTAACATCCCAGAAAAAAATTGCATGCTCCTTTTGGAACTGTAGCCAAAGCTCATTGACAAATGGGAAGCAGGAGGTGGCTGCCTTTGTCATCAGGTGTTTCCCTGGAATGGTTGGCCCTTGTCAGAAAGGGTCGTGCTAACCTGACTAGCAGTGCATCGGTGGTTACCAGCCTCTCTGGGACAGGCAGAGTGGCCTTGGCCCGGTCCGTGCCCAGCGCTTTCATCACCAGCAAGCGGCGCATGATGGCTCGGCGAGGCACTCTGTTACTCCTGCTTCTTGTTTTGTTAAATAATGCAGTATTGATTTTTCTCACTTCTGATATGAAAACGGAATTTAATTGAAGGAAAAAATGATAGTGTTAGGCTCCAGTGGCAACAGAAAAATTTATTTTTAATGTGTCAAAAATCAAGCTTGAAAAAACGTTGTATATAAAAAGGAGTACTTTCTAACCTCAGAATTCTTACAGAGTCCACATCTGGTGAGAAGTTCTATTGAAAGTACAGCCACATACTGCCAGATGCTGTGCCCAGAGTAGCGTTGCTTTCACTGCCAAGGATACAGCTGCTGGGGCCATCAGAGGCTGAGAACAGAGGGGCTAAGATGACTGCGGGTGGCCCGTGGCTTCGGAGGACCCTGAGAACACTGTAGAGTAATGAGACTAGAGGGCTCTTGGCTAACTAAAGACCTCCCCATCAAGATATGTATCCCAGCCACACGAGTCAGCAGTGGCCCACGGCTGGCCAGCAAATGCAGTGACCTTTTGGTGTCCTGAGCCAGTCAAAGATGTTCCCAGCAACAGATTTTAGCTTATTTCAGTTCATCCAGGCCCAGGCTTTCATAGCTTGCTGAAAAACTTAAATAATAGCTATTATTTATTGGGTTATACTAGTTAAAAACATTTCTTTCTGTTGAAAATTGGAGCAATTCAGTCATTTCCTTTTTGTTGTTTCCATGATCAGACTTTAAATTCCTCAAGCTTTATTTTTTTAAAATAGAAAATGACAAGATAAAGAGCCACAGCATCATGTAGCTTTTCAAAGCATGCTTTCTTGCTGTCAGAGACATTTAGTATTTTAACTGGAAAGTCGAGTCCTCAGTAACTCTACTATGAGTTCTAGTTTTATATTTTATGTTTTTGTTCCTGAAAAAAAAAAGATTAAATTTCAGGCCAAAACCACACCTTGTTTGTGGGAAATTGTCAAACTAAATGCAGGATAGGAGTGGTTATTCTTTCTGTGAGGTGTGGTATGGCTAAACCAAAGCTTCGAATTTGTTATTTGCCTTAGTGGCGTGTCTTGAGTGCAGGTGTATTGGTATATATGTTATTGTGTTACTTTTATTTATTTCTCCCAAGTGTCTCATTGTATTTGTCTCACAATCTGTAAATAAGAGAGACCCTTTAATGCAGAAGTATTAGCTTCCTCCTCGCCTCTGCATTGTATTGTCAGCACACCACACTGAAGAAGAGATCACCTATGTGCCTTTGATACACAAACTCAGCATTTTTAACCAAGTGGGGATAAATACTTTGGCAAAGTAATCCAAATTAGAGTTTTATATTTCTGGTTAGCAACCCTGTGTAAAGAAAAGCTACTTAAAACTCCTTTAGATGTCTGGTGAGAGATTCTGGTTATTTATCCACACTTTATGAAGGTGTTGTCAAATTTAGGATATATTTTCAATGAGAAATACTCAATGTTTTTAACTTAGACTTAATTGGATGTTTACTTGATATATTTATATATATTTACATGTTCCTATGGAAGCAACTCACCTTGTTTCTATTTTTACTCTGAGAACTTTTAAAATCACAAGTGTGTTACACTCCTTTTTTTTCTATCTTGATACACTGGGTAATATTTTAATTTTATTATGGAACCTAATGTTAGATAAGGAGGTATTTTTCACTGTTAACTTTAAGCCCTGTGTATTTTCATAATTTATTTTTCCACTTGCTGCTTTATATGATATATATGACATTTGATTTTATTTAATGCTAGGTGTTACTTGCATAAATCCAAGCCATGTAGCCTCTTTGCTGAATGAAAAATTGAGGTTAAAGATGGAGATTTTCATATTTATATACCAATTGGCTTCATAGTGATGATTTTTATGAGATTTTGTTATGTATAAGAAATTTCACATGTATATATTAAGTAGGCGTCTGAAAATTGAATAATTGTTTTATGATTTTGATTTATATGGTTTACATTTTTGTAGTTTGGGCCATATATTGTTTATACTGTTTTATTTCTCTTTAAACCATGAGTAATTGTATCATGGTGTAATTTTTATAGCAATGCAATTGTCTAAAGAAATACAAATCTGTGCCTTGTAAATTCAATAAAAATGCTTCTTTTGGCATTTTGCTCTTTCCGTCAGGAGAGATTCCTGAGGTAATTTTAATTCTAGGACTCATTTGTGTGAGACTGTTCCTTTACAAACCCTGTCTGTCTGGCCATGTCAGGTTGGCTGATGGGGGAGAAGAACGGGTGTGTGATACTCAGTTCAGTGGCTCCGTGGCATCATCTTGGCCCACAGGGTAGCATGTAGACTGACATGGGCATGACAGCCAGAGTCCTGGGGGTTTTGCAGAAGCATTTCAGGATGTGCCCTGGCTGTCCTTAAGGCTTTGATGGCTCAGTCCTTTTCTCTACTACTTGCTCCTCTCCACTGCTTACCTAACTCCTCCAGGAAGCTTTCTGAACTAGATGAAGCTGCTTGAGGTCCCTTCTGCATGTCCTCATTGCTCATGTACTTATTAAATCAGACATGTGCTCTGCCCTTAGCCACTGTTTTTAGCTATTACTTTCTACTGTGCACACAAGGCATAGAACTTTAATAGTACTGAATATTGAGTAATGTGTTAATCAGCTTTCCATTGCTGTAACAAAACACCCTAGATAATCACTTTAGAAAGACAAAAGGTTTAATTTGATCCTTAGCTTTTCAGAGGTTTCCGTCCATGCTCAGTAGACCCTTTTGTTTTCAGCCCTAGGGGAAAGAGAACATCACAGTGGCACTGCATGGTGGAGAAAGCTGCTACCTCATGTTGCTGGAAAACAACAGGAGAGGAGGTGCTGTGGCCTCAGTAGCTCTTCAAGGGCACACACCCCCATGATGCAGAGATTCCCAGATACGATCTGTCTCTTCCCAATAGTGCCGCAATCTGGGGACCAATTCGTTACTACGTGGGCCTTCGGGTGAGACGGGGGTAGGAGGGTAGGAGCAGTTTGAGAAGGAGTTCTGCCCTCGGGCTTTGTAGTTTTTTGCTGTGCCACTCCTAGCCTGACTGAAGAGTTTTGAGAGCAAAACAAGGTCCAGATTGGGGGATGGATGCCAGGCATGTTTGAATGTATTGTTGCTATTTAAAAATGATTCAGTAGAAATAGATACTCTGCATGCTCAACACTAATGCTAAAACTCCTCTCTTAAATTTCAGAATAATCTTTGATTTCTGATAACCTCTTTTCCAGAGATTTAATAGCCAGCCAAGAAGAGAGACCTGAAGATAGTTACATCAGGTATCTTTTCAACAAGTGGCATCACAACTGGCATAAGCCCTCTCTGTATCTAGAGCTTTCAGTCAGGACTTTAGCTTTTCTAAAAGAAATACAAGGATCCCTGGATAACTGGGGAAAATGCAGACCACATAAAACAAAAATAACCGGCAAAATAGAGCCTACATAGAGAAAATTAAGCTATCATCAGTTGTAATGTAATGCGCAATGCGCAGTGCTGTTGCAGTCATGAAACAAGAACAAAGTACCGTTAACAAGCAGCAGTCAGAGTCTTGATAGTAGAAAATCTTTCCTTCCTTTTCTTTCCCTCTTCTACCCTTCTGGCTTACCACAGTCTCTTCAAGTGGTCCAGGGAACCATAGAGAAAACAGGAGGAAGGAAATCTAGTATCCAAAAAATACCTTTTCAGAAGGATACAAGAGAGAAAACAGAATGACATAGATAACTCAAGGAAAATTTTCCAGAATTTGATGCATTAATTGCTAAATTGAAGGAGTCTACCTAGAACCCAGGAGTGTGGAGGGAGACAGTGCGTCATCATTAGAGAGCCTTATGCCCAGAGAAAAATCACGTTTCCGGAAGGGGGAAAATGAGAAACCAGGAGTTAGAGTGGTTGTGCACATCCCACCAGAAGATTAGAAGCAGGAAAACAGTAAAGCAATAACTAAAATGATTTCCAATGTACATATAATTTAAAATCCAACCAAAATAGTAGCACAGTGTGAATAGTGATGCTTTTGAGACATTGAATGCTTCTCAAAAGCCTGTCTCCCATCTACTACATGCCCGTTTTAAAGGAGCTACTGGGGCTCATGTTCTAACAGGAAGCAGCACATGGCATGGAGTGTGGGCAGTAACGGGTTCAGTGCAAGGCTGGGTGAAGCCCAGGCCCCACGAGACCCTAGGGGCAGGGCCTTCAGCAGCTGTGGAGGATCCTGGCCAGGCGGGGCAGTATGATCTACGAGAGCCATCACCAACTGCCATTGTGCAGGGTTTTTACCTGAGACCAGAATGCCCAGGGCAGGCTGACTAGAGTTTTATCTGCACTTCTTTCCAAATATGGATGGAGTTCCTGCTTTCTATCCGTGTCCTGCTTTTTTGGATTAATACTAATTTCTCCCTCTAAAATTGTGTTTTTATGCCTTTGAAGAGATAGTGGTAAGAGGGTGAAAGAGGGAAGGGGGAAAAGAAAAGGAAAGAAGAGATTAAAAAAGGAAGAAAGGAAGGAATTGGATTTTTTAAGCTTTGAGGTATTGTATCAGAGTAAAAATATCTCAGCTAGATTTTGTGAATTTGTGTTCTGATGACTGACTATATGGCCTGTATTTCTTTATGTAACTGACTCACAGGAACTGTTCTTTTCCCATAAGACCAGTGGTTACTGGCCACTAGGTCACATGCCTCTCCTTGTTCCTCCTCCTGTTTCAGCCCTTGGGCCCTCCCATTGTCATCTCTGTACCCAAAAGAAACAGAAAAGAAGGGAGGGGAGGAAGAGAAGGAGGGCAAACAAAAGGGCCAGAAGGGAGGGAGGAAAAGCGGGTGGGCAGGGGGAGGAGCAGGTAGACAGACAGAGACGCAGAGCTCTCACTGATACAGGTGCAGAAACTGGGGTGGGCAGGGGGAGGAGCAGGTAGACAGACAGAGATGCAGAGCTCTCACTGATACAGGTGCAGAAACTCGGGTGGGCAGGGGGAGGAGCAGGTAGACAGAGATGCAGAGCTCTCACTGATACAGGTGCAGAAACTCGGGTGGGCAGGGGGAGGAGCAGGTAGACAGACAGAGATGCAGAGCTCTCACTGATACAGGTGCAGAAACTCGGGTGGGCAGGGGGAGGAGCAGGTAGACAGAGACGCAGAGCTCTCACTGATACAGGTGCAGAAACTCGGGTGGGCAGGGGGAGGAGCAGGTAGACAGACAGAGATGCAGAGCTCTCACTGATACAGGTGCAGAAACTCCCAGCCTGTTAGATGTTCAGTACGAGTTTGTGTTCTCTAAAATAGACGAATGAATTTTAGGAAAAGTAAAGGTTGAGAGCAGAATATATTTATTGAGAGAAAGAAAACTTCTGTCAGAGAGAGACAGAAGGGGTCCTGACTGGGCTGCCAAAGACTCCTTTCTTTTCCAGGGACTTTTATAGAGCAAAACCACAAGGTGAGGCAGGTCTAAGTGGGGAAAGCATGGGAACTGGCAAGGTGGGCATGAGGTGGGACAGGACTATGGTCACCCAATGAGGTTAATTGCTCAGGTAAAATTGATTAAATTGGGAACAAATGTGGAAGCGAGTCACCTAGCAAGCAGACGTGCTTAAAGAGCGGTGACTCTTCCTCTAGAAGGTTGGATTAGTGACACCTGGCTCCCTCAGAGTGCTAGAACCCTATTTAAAGTATCAATTCCTGATGTTTAGCCTTAGGAAGTATGTGGGCACATTTGATTTACATTTTGTCTTGAGGTCTGGTCCACAGCACAGGTGTCTGTCTCCCCGACAGTTGCAAGGTATCTGGTCTGCTGCATTGGTTCCTTGGAGGACCCAGCCCTGTCTGACTGCCTGTAATATTTCTATCAGGCTCAGTTGTCTGTAACACCATGAGGGGGGCTTTTGGAAGGTGATTTGAACACGAGGACACTCTAACTCCATGATGAGTTTATACCTAAAAGTGCCGCCCTCTGAGCTCATCTTGGACAGACCCGGGTGGAAGAGGAGGGTCAATGGGAAGTGACCTGCACCTCCCTCCCTAGCTCTCCCTTTCCTCTCCGCTTCTGGGCTGCTATAGCCTGCACAGCCTTCCTGCCAGAAGGTCTTTCTTCCCTGCCCTTTTTGCTTGGAGTGAGTTGATCAGGGGCTGAAACTTCGAAACAAACCTACCCTTCAGGTTTCAGGTGGCAGCACTGACTCAGTGAGCAGTGAATGACCAAAATAACTTCTAGGAATAGAAACATAAAGGCAAAGTACTTCCCTCACGCTGCTAGTTCCACTCAGGAAGGAGCTGGGCCTGGCGGTGATTTTCTCAATGGGGAATTTGAATATAAACAATGCTTATTTTTTAGGAGATAGTGATGAGCCTTTGAATAACCAAGGTCTCTTGCTTTTCTTTTACTGTAGGACATCTGAATTTTGCCATATTGCAAAACACTAAAGTCTGAGACTTGGAAGCAGTTAATGACTTTACCCTTTTGAAAAATTAGTTAAGAAAACCAAGGCCCTAAAGGGGTTAAAATCATTCACCAAAGGTCACAGAGTGAGTGAATGGCAGACTGCTAGGCATACCCACGTTTTTGTCTTTTCATTTTGTTTTTTTAATATCTCAGATTCACTGGTACTTTCATTCCAAATTAGCACTTAGTAAAGTCAGGACTCAAAGAAACAGTGTGTGGAGTACAATGGGCTTGGAACCGAATCCTAGCACTGCCCTTGATTAGGTATATAGCTTTAGAAAATGTATTTGATTAGGTTTAGCCAGATTAATAATATTATGGAACAGCAAAATTCCCCTTGTTCTGATGAGAAAATATGTGTCTAGTCAATAATTAGGTGCTTCATCAGTGGGATGGTGTGTTACACTCCAAACCCAGCTCTCGGTTTAACAGCCCCTTGGATTGCATGCTTGGAACTGGATCTAACCCACTGGGCCACCCCTGATGCCAAGGAATAGTAATTATTTTTTAATCCAAATTGTTTTCATATAAAATTTTTCCAGAAT
Source organism: Hydrochoerus hydrochaeris (assembly GCA_004027455.1). Lineage (NCBI taxonomy): Eukaryota > Metazoa > Chordata > Mammalia > Rodentia > Hydrochaeridae > Hydrochoerus > Hydrochoerus hydrochaeris. The sequence continues at coordinate 113,951 of PVLA01005936.1, forward strand.
TATGTATTATAAGAAAAATGCACAATAAAACCCTTGTGGTGCATCAATTTCCTACACCTTCTCACCCCTTGAATCCACATCTCTACTCTTCTCACTCTGGACCCCTACTGCCTGCCTCTTTTGTCCCGGTAACCCCTTGTAAACATTACTCCTCTGGCTTCCATTGCAGGACAGGAGGCCCTGCGTAGAGCTTGGCTGGCTGCTGACTGACCAGCAGGCAGATCTTCAGAAGCATTCAGATCTGGGCTCAAGACACTGCCCAGGTACAAAAGGAAAATGTGCCTTGTACACATGGCAAACTTTACCTTTTCCTGGTGCAGGAGATCTTGGTTTTTTTCATTCACTTAGTTCTTCATTGGTTGATTTATTGATTCTTTTGTTCATTCATTCAATATTTCTGAACAAGGAAAACAGAAACTATGGTCTAGTGGGTTAAGTATTAGTAATATACTTCAAGATTTCCTATCTCTCCACTTTGCAGTTCCCCAGCACCATGGGTAATTTACTTTATTATACCCTAACAGCCTGAGATTCAGTCATTAAGTGCATTGCCAACTGAATATCCTGCGGGAACAGTGGCAGCTTCCGGGGTTTACCTTCAACTACCAGAAGGGTTTGCAAAGTACAAAAAGGAGACATTTACCTTAATGGCCTTTGAAGATGAACTTTGTTTCTCTTGGCTGATTTTTTAAGTCATCAACGATCTTACTGAGGATTTTCAGTGTTCTAATTTTCCCTGAGGACATCTTGGGGAGAGAAATGAACATTGATGGGCAATCAACCATTTTCTATCTTCACACCAGGGATCGTGGTGAAATCAGAAGAGCTGCCCTGAGTCCTATCAATATAGAAAATGCCTTTGGCTTGGTTGAGCCACCATCAATCCTATTCATACATACTGAACACCCACCTCAGAAGGTGGGGTGGGTAACAGACCTCAGGAAAGTCACTGTTGCTCAAAGCCTGGGAAAGAAAGTGCACGTGAACACCAGCTAGGAAAGGAGATTTCTCCTAGATGAATTTACAGGCTCAGTGCCAACAGAGAAGAATCCAGAAGAAAAAGGCAGCAGGTCCCAGACACTGGTAATAGTTTCTGGCCTTGTTATCAGACAGGTGTTCAGTGGGAGAGGCCTCTCGGAGGTAAAGGACCCTTATACAGTGGTAGTGTAGACACCACCTTGAACAAAGCTGCACGGGAAATCGTTGGTTTCTTGAGCTTTCCTGATGCTTTCATGAGACACTGCTGCACTTGGAATGTAAGGAAACACTCTGAAGATGAGCTAACCACCTGTGTTGTTTGCATCTAGGATCTACCTCTATGCGTGCTTGGCTTTTCTGTGCCTCACAGTTCTTATCTGTAAAATAAGGATGAAATAATAGCCACCATGTACAGTTATTTGAGAACTACAACAGTGAGTAGTAGAATCATTGACTTGCTTAGTTTTGAATCTTGCGCAGGTATGGGTGGTGAGCTTTTTGTGCTGCAAAACACTTTTTCCTCTTATATTCTAGCTTTGTGCTTGATCTTAGACAATTGATACACACACAGAGAGCCACACAGTCTGTGACACTGGTCTGTATTACTGGGTGTAGGTTGTGCTGCTTAAAATGAAAGAAAAGCCCATAATTTCTGGCTTAGAATATCAGCAAAGGTTGCAGCTGCAACATTTTGCCCCTCTCTTCTGGCAGGTATCACTAACTAAATCATTGTCTTTCTAAAAGCCTAAATTATCTTCTCTCTAAACTGGTATATTCATCGTATCAGTGAAATAACTTCATTAAATACAGGGTCCTCGTGTTTATTTAAAATGGCTTGTGCTTTTGTACAATTTGACATTGCCTGAGGGTAGAGACGTTCTCAACAAGAAGACTTCCTAGTCAGCCCTGAAAATAGTGGCCATTACCAGGAATGCAGTCAAATCTGTCCTGTGGAGGTCACCTAGCAACAACGGGCGTCACCGGCCTTCCTCTTTGTGAATCTCCACAGCTCTTCTGAGTGGAGTCTCAAATAACTTTCAAACACATTTCATTTTGCAGTCAAATTGTAACTCCAAACAGTGGGGACCTGTTCAGCCTTTTTAGCCCTGAAGTTCCATTTCTGTCAGTTCATTTCAAACTGCACATCAAATGAAACCTTTGTAAGAAAAGAATTCCAGAGGAAAACATCTTCCTAGCACTTTTCAAAAGAATTTTCTTAAAAGATTTTCATTAAAGGCAACGATAATTTCCACTAAGTACATCAACGGGCACGCCTTTTTTCCTCACTGCATATTTTGCTTATGTGAAACTGGGGCAATTTCAGTTTTTTACTCGATCCTGGCAGTGGAGCCAGGGTCCTGTTTTAGCTGTAGCTCGCGGCCGCGTCCGGAACTCCGGCAGCACTGAGTGAAATCTGCGGCGTGGCCACTAGGTGGCAGGGCAGCCCAAGGCAAGGCTCTCGGCCTCGCTGCCTCCCCTCCCCCTGCCCTGGGTTGGCAGCACGGGTTGGATTGGCATGCGGGGGAAAATAATCATTAAAATAAATGCAATCAAAAGAAGTAGGTTATTATAGCGGCGCACCGGAACTGCTGTGGTTAGAAACCTGTCAACCTCCCATTGGAAATGCTGTTCTGGCGGAGTTTGCCACTCAGCTAGGAAAATTTACTCGAGGTTGAAAGGACACTAGCTCTGTGACCCCCTGGGTCCTAAGCGGTGGCTAGGTGAGAGTAGCCCGCGGGGGACTCGTGCAAGCGCTTTTGTGATACTGAAATGCACGTGACACACTGTGTTTGCACCGGCTGCGTGTCCAATCAGGGTCTGCAGATTAGATTGGGGAAGACGCTGTGTGAGCGGAGAAAACGTAGACACTGCTGCTTAGCAGAAAAGGTAGACAATGCTTGGCAGCGAGCCCCACGCGCTTCGTCTGGGCGGGCGCACCCTGGGGTGCCCGGGCAGCCTGGCGGGGTGAGCTGGAACCCACCTTGGAAGGGCGCCCTCTGGTGCCGGTTCCCGGCCCGCCCTCGGCCCTGCTCCCGAGCTGGCTTTGCTCTTCTCTCTGTGCCTGTGGCTCCGGATTGTCACTGGCTTCCCTTCTCTATGAGGAAGTCAGGAAACACAGGGCGAACGCCACAGCCCGTCTCAGTCTCTTTAGTTCTGGGTGCGGGCTTCTGTGATCTGTGTGCTGCAGTGCAGTCTTACTCGCTTTTTAAAGCCTTCAACTGGGAAGACAAAGGGAGTGCTAATTCCTCAAGAGCTAAGCTTAAGGGATTCTCAGGGTCCCCGCAAAGTGCAGGCTGTGTACATCTTTCTGTGAAGATTTACCCTCCTTTTCTAGGTGAAATCAAGTGCTATGTTTGTGTGTTTTGGAGGCTCTTTGTTTATGCTGAGGGCTGCATCTTTGCCATACCCAATCTGATGCTACTCAGTCTGCTGTGATAGAGAATAAGCTACTTGGTGGCACACTTATTTTCAGCTATGGCTGTCTTTATTGCTGAAGTCTGAAAAGGTATGGGATGGAAGCAATGAATATGCAGAAAAATATTCTATGGGAAATAATGACAAAAGTAGTATTTTATCAGTACTGTGTTTAAATTGTGCTAAAATGCTGGTTAAGTTTTATATTTATGCAGTATAAACTATACTTACATTCCTTGTTTAGTTTTTTTGGGGGGAATTTTTGGGGGGGTGGGGATTGAACTTACACCCCCAGGCTTGCTCTGCAGGTGCTTACGGGCGCTGAGCTAAATCACCAGCCCACCTTGTTTAATTCTTACAGCAATTCTGTGAGATGGGTAGAGAGGTTGTTACATTTTACGGAGGTCAAATAACTTTTCCAAACTTACGAGGTGAAAAATGCTAGAGCCAAGATTTGAATCCAGGCCTCTTTGCATACAAACCATTAAGCTATATTGCGCTATATCCTGATTTTCATTTTTAAATTAATAAAGCATAATTTTTAAATTAATAAAAGTCTGATTAGAAGAAAGGTTTAATAAAGTAATATTGTTTTCACGTGAAGCCTCCTCTGAGTGAGAAGAGATGTGGTGCAGACTGCCTGTTTTAGGGTAAGACTTAATATTCGCCTCACCCATTTCCGGCTCTGTAAACTGAGACCTATGGCAGGATCATTAGGTAACAGTTGTACTGAGTAGGTGCCAGGGCTGGAGATCCTACCTTCTAACACACTTCTTGATGAAGCCATGTGGTCCTGGTGGTTCTTGTAGGACATTTGGAGTAGCCAGGAGCTGGATGATAACCAAAGCTTCTCTCCACCAAATTTTGTATTTAGAAACTCATGAACCAAACACCTTCTACATTTAAATAGCTGACATGACAAATAGTACCAAACAATTGATGTGCTGATCTGAATGTTTGATCCCTACCCCACTATTCATTGTCCCTCTTCCAGTAAGAAACCGACATTGTCCTGGGAGACCATGAAACCTTTAATCCAGATAAAACTGGAGACTTCCGTGTTTAACAACATATTTTGGCCATAACAGTTGGTTCAGGGACTGTCAGGAGAACTTTAAAGCCAGCAAAATACAAGGGAATATGTCCCTGGGGGTTCAGGGGAACAGGCACTCATTCCTTCCACCCTGAGGATGAGCACAGCCAGCTCACCTTGCTGCTACGGTGGGATACCTGCAGCAAGAGAAAGGGGTGAAGATCTGGAGGGAGAGAAGGCAAATCTGGGGAGACCTAAAGAGATTTACATGTAAAAGTAATTGGGTAGACTCAACCAAGTATGGTTAAATGGATGTATTACCTTGAGTGTGTGCTTCTACACACTTCCTGTTTGTGATGCTGACGAGTGTGTATGTCCCGCCAGATGGAAAGAGTAGCCCAAGGGGTCACTCATGAGTCAGACCCCAAGGCTGAAGCCACACTAAAACCAAGTAGAACCATCATCCCCAGGCACAGGTGTAACTGAGGTAGGAAAACCATTGGAAGCCACACGATCACATGGATACCGAGGGCCGCAGTCTGCAGTTTTGGGGTTTAGGAAGGGGCCTGCAGAGACCCTGCATTGCAAGTCCTGTTCCCGGGGGCACCAGCTCTGCAGGGGTGCTCAGCTGGGGGGACCCAGGAGACCGAGATGCCTGCTGGACATTTGTATTGGTTAGAAAACTAGGCTTCCTGTGGCTCTGTGTGTGGGTGGGTGGGAGCTCCCAAGGAGGGGAGAGATTACTTATTTTTCTGACAGAGGCAGTAATCTCAAATCGCCTCTTGAGACTGGGCAGCTAGTATGCATGTCACAGATGAACTCCTCTTAGGACAGCCGACTTCACTTTGACCTGAGGCAAAGCTATTTAAATTTTATTAGGGAAGCAGGCCAACCACCATGTTAGACCTTTGGGTGATTAAAAGAAAATCATCCTATAAACCATTCCATTATGTGCATCTGTTAAATGACCGTGGTTTCTTGATGAATTCAAAATGTCCTAAAGGCAGATAGCATAATGGTAACAATTTATTGGAATCAAACTAAACATTAAACTTGATTTTATGGAGCATCATGGGATCTCTGTGTCTCCCATTTATGAGCAGCGTCTTTCCCCCTCCCCCAAACATGGTTGCTTTAGCATATTCTGAGACCCATGTTCCTGTGATTGTTTTTGTCTGGCTTCGGCAGCTCTGGAGCATTTATCCAAGTAATAGCACGGCCTTCCACTCCACTGGTTATGCAGCCTGCACGCCTCAGTAAATTTGCTTGATGGGATGCAGCCAAAATGCTGCTTAGTATATTTTATGTATTTGAATAAATATTTATAGCAAACAAAGAGGCAGACATTTTTAAAAAGATATAATCATTTTGAGGCAAATGGCTAATTAAGTTTTATCATATTTAATAACTTAAACTCTGTGCCCCATCACTTGCTTTACAGGACTGTATGCGGTGCCATATTTAAATAGGGCATATGTCCTTGGTGCATGAATAAACCCATCCTAAAATATCACTTCAGGCTCCTAAATTGGGTTAATTACTCTTCAGTAGTTATTCATGTATACAAAGATGTAGGTGTAGGGATATTGTAGACAGGAAATTTGGTGGGAAAACTAGACAAAAAAGGCACCAGAAGGATGACTATATTATGTCCCTCTCAGGGGAATGTAACTCAGTTGCTAAATAAAGAATAAAATGGATCTGTATGGGTTGGCCAGGAAGCATGTCTAAAAATGAAGATAGTTTCATAATAGTTATATTGGATGTAAGTCCAATTTTATTAAAATATTAACAGTAAAAATACTGTCATAACTTTTATCTTTCATAGGACTGGAGGAAAAGTATCAAATTATTGTCACACCACAAAGTAGTATGTAGCTGTATTTTAGAACAGCTTCACAAAATTTTATTTTGGAATTGATTTTATAATAAGTGAAACAAAAAGCCTAAATATTATCTTTCTTAAAGGTCCCAATTTAGTGTGTGTAGAAATAATTCTGGCCTATCGCTAGACGCCTGACTACCACAAAGCAAGCCATAGGATAAAATGCAGCGTTTCTGCTGATGTTTCTGGAGGAATGAAGAGACCCCACGCCGTGAGGAGCGCCTTGCAATCCCAGCCTGGCTGGGGAGTTAGTGACAACACATCCAACTCATCATTTTGCAGATGGGACGAGGAAAGCTTGCAGGGCCACCGTTCTAGGGTGCTTGCGCAGTCCTGACCAGGCGGCCACAGACTGGGCCGAGCCTGCGCAGGGCGCTGCTCGTACCGCTCTGCGGGAGCCCTGGTGCCAGGCTGAGGTGCGGCAGCGCCCACCTGCAAGTGCGCCTGTCGCTGCACTGGGAAACTAAGTAGCACCGGACTCACGAACGTGAGAACCCTGCAACGCCTGTGCTGCCATCGCTGACGCTTCATCACTGTGCCGCGTGAGTCTGGTTCTGAGTGGGGAAATGAGTTCTCATCTTAACCCTTCCCAGGACCTTTATTAGGGTGGCAGGGTTTTGTGTTTTGTTTTGTTTGTTGTACCGGAGAATCGAACTCGGGACCTTGCGCTTGCCAGGCACCGCTCTGCCGCTGGTGTACACCCCGGGCCTAGGAGCCTTTATTAAGGTCTCCTTCTCTTCCACACGAGGGACCCGCCCTGAGAGGCAAGCCCACGGGCAGGGGCACACGCTGGGTCCGGGCCGGGGAGTGAGGCCAGGCCTGGGCTGCAGCTCCTCGCACACGCGCGGTATCTTTTCTTGCTGTGAGCAAGTCCTGGAAGTTCGGGCGTCTTGTCAGGCAACTCACAGATTCCAGTATTTGGGGTTTGTAAAGAATTGACTTTTATAATGGAAAAGAAAAAAGATAAAAGGGAAATAGGAAGATACAGGGAGATGCAGGGCCAGCAAGGGTACTAGCAGTTCATTAATCTCTTACTTTTGAGCCTGTATTTGCGTGAACGTGGAGCTTATAAAACACCTGCGCATAGAGTATATCGTTCCTTCCGCAGGAAAATACGTTCATATTTTTCTGCTTTGTCTCTATAGAAATGTGCACTGGAGCCACTGAAAAATTCTAGATTTGCCCATCTCAGACTTGAATGAAGTAGCAATGAATTCATTTTTATTGGATCACTCTGTTCATGAGAGTATTTCAATTTTGTGTTCAAAATCTAAATGAAATCTTCCATGGAGCAAGGAGCCATACACGGTGGGTAATGTAACCCAGACTCTCCGGAGACATTCCCACCTCAATGAATCTGTAGGATTCTTGCTCTTCAAGAGCCCTTGTGAGGACTCACAAGTGGGTTTTTTGGTTTGGTTTAGTTTTTCTCTTCTTAGGGTCTTTAGGGAGACTTTGTTTATTAATGTGGTGAATTTTCATAATGTCCTTCTTTATAGAGCACACACATTCATATTTCAAACATTTTTCTTGGTTTTTTGAACTGAAATTCCTACAAGTCTACCAAGGCAGAAACTTGGTAATAAGAGAGAGGATTTTAATCTTAGTTGTCTCTGAAATTTATGCAGACTTCTCTCAAATGAAAATTGAGCCCAGTGTGGTGTGGTGCACTCTGGGAGGCTGAAGCAAGAGGATCACAAATTTGAGCCCAGCCTAGGCGATTTAGCAACTTAGTGATACCCTGTCTCAATAAATTAATTAATTCATAAATAATAAAATAAAAAGGGCCAGGGTTGTGGCTCAGTGTGAAGGCTTTGGGTTCAACCCCTAATAAAACATGGAAACAAACAAACAAACATCCAGATCCAGCAAAGCAGCAATTGCACCCATAGGGCAGTGCAGCCAGGGCGAGTTATTCAGGCAGTGGGTTGGAGCTGGTGTGTGACACCCCCAAGGAGATGCTGCGGGTTTGTGAGCTGCTGCCCAGGCTGAGTGTGGGTGGAGGAGGCAGACCCTGTGTACGTCAGAGCAGTTGTCTCCAGAAGGCGACTCACTGAGGGTGCGGCTGTGGCTGCCTGGGCTCCTCAGGAGGAATCTGCGCTGCCAAGATGAGCACCGTTGAGTCGCAACCCTGTCCCCAGAGAGAATCCTCCTTTCCTTCCACACTGAATCTGCAGAAGTACAGGCTGGTGCCCCAGAAGCCACTGCTGTCTCATGGGAAGAGTGTGAAAAGCTTGTCTCAACCTCAGTCCTTCTGCTAGGGGCAGCAGGGTGGGGTTAGTCTGTCTGTCCCTTGAGGGAGGATTAAAGGAGACACTGCAGTAGAAGCCTGGGAGGGATTTAGGGCACAAGGGGAAAGGCAGAGGAAGGCAAGTTCAGGCAATGTGGAAGTGGCCTCCAAAGATCACTGGGCAGTGCTTTTTGTTGGGGTTGTAATCAGAAGAGAATTCAGAGGGAGAGACCAGCATGAACCAACACAGATGCTGTGCTGTTGAGGTGTGACAACAACTGGGATTAGAAAGATAGTGAGCGGCTTGGGCGAGAGACTGGGCTGGGGCAGGGAGACGGATGGGGACTTCCTTGGCCTGTGTCCTTGAGAGACAGGTTCTAACACGCATTGGTTAGAACCATTTAGGGTGGCCTGTTTGCCTTTTGGCCAGAATTCCCTACCACATTATTAGCAAAACGTGTAACCAAAAAGGTGAGCACATTTTTCACCATTAGAATGCACCTGTTTGCACTGTCCTCGGAGCGCTGGTTTCCTGGCTCATTGGAAATAGGCAACAAATGTGTTGTCATGTTTACTGTGGGTCAGTGAAACCGTGGAAGTACTGTGGCATTTCCAAAGCCACAGGGAAAATTAATGGTGAAAACATGGCAAACACCATGTCTGTCTTCTCAGCTCTGGGATTCTGTTTTCCACTCAGCTGATCTGCCTGATATTGATGGCGCCAGAACCCTTAACCGTGCAAGTACTTCTCCCCCTCTCCTTTCACAGACTTAGGAGGGAAACACAGACCAGCTGATTGGTGAGGTCACTTGGTATTAACAAGAAAAGATTTGGGGTGATTTCTTCAGAGCCATCATTCTCAGCAGGATGTCTTTCCACCCGTTCTCCTTCCCTACCGCCACCCCGGCGCCATGGATCCGTCCCCTCCAGCTTACACAGCACTGTGGCACCCAGCCTGATGCTGTGTCTCATGAAAGGTGAAGACTAGATACTAGATTTATTCTATCCTTCAAAGAAAAATTATCCCAGAAGAGTGTTTTGTTTTATTTAAGGCATAGCTTTCACATCTAACTAGAAGCACTAGATGAAATTATTGCATCTTATCTGAGCCCTGCAAAAAATCAGGCTTTGTTTTGAAACATCAGTGAGTATTATTTTTTTGGTGGAGAGTTGTCATTAATTTATGCAATTGTCAGGACTAGCAATCAAGCTGCTCCTTGTTTGGGTATACACACACTGCAGAGTGAATTTTTGGGTATCATAAGAGTGCAGAATTTAGAAATATGTAACGCTAACACTGATTTGCTCATCTATTTATTTTCCGCCTTTCAAGAGAATTTGTTATTTAAAAAGAAAGACTGCAGTGCAATCTGTTTCACTCTATCTTGATGGTAGTTTTGCCTTGTACAAAGTATCAATTTTGAACGCTACAGATTCCCTTTCTCCGTGATGCATAAACCTTTCAAACTCAGAGATTATAGTAGACAGCTGACGAAGCCTTAACTTTACTGAACGTGATGCTGTAATTAAGGAAATGCAGACTTTGGAGGTAATCATTAGTTCTTCCCTATGTGCATCTAGCTGGAATTTAGCCGCCCACTGTATTTCTTTCTTAATGACAGTGTTGGAATGCTTCCCTGTAATTGAAATTGTCCCCTTTGAAGAATTGATGTGCTAAGTGATCTCATAATGAACTAGCAATGAGGAGATGGAGAGAATTTATATACTGGCACAAAGTAGAAACAAAGAGACAATTGCATGGTAAATTTCTGTACCTCATTGCAACTTTGCGGTACAGAATTAAAGTAGCTAGATGTTGCCCACCAAAGCATAAATTCAGAAAGATACTTGTTGAGTGTTTAGGTAGATCAAAAATAGATTCCAGTCAGGCTCCATGAACTCGGCGGCTAGGAGCGAAGGACCCTTGTATGTATGTGTTTGTGCCGGGAAGTCCTGCTCAGCATATTTCTGTAACGATTTTGTATTTTAAGCAGCCTCAAACTCGTTCCCTGGTCTCTGGGCCTGCTGCATTTTGAGTGAATGAGACTGAACTCTGGGGTCTGGTCTCCTGGCAGTGACACATGACACAGACTGGGTTTAGGTGGGTGTCATGAGTCTCCTCCCATCTTTGCACCGGGGGCTACCTAGGGCCTGCTCTCCACCTGGTGAATGACGGGCACATGAGGGAGCCGTGGAAACAGTAGTGCCACTGGAGCTCTCAGCCCTGAGCCTCCCACTGTGTGTCACACACACACACACACACACACACACACACACACACACGACTCATGGGGGTGTGGCTTGTCTGGGGAACACAACTGCAGCAGAGCTGGAACTCTAAGCTATGTGACAAGAGATGTTGACACCCAGAGTTATATTATAGGGATTAATGCCAAATAATCACTGAAGCTGCCGCAAGGCCAGTAGTCCTCATCTCCTGTCTCTGCAGGAGGGTCTCATGGCCTTTATCGTTAAAAAGTGCTAGAATGCACTTTACTGTTGTAGTTTTTTACTGTCGGATTCTCAGTATAATAAAAAATGTAGAATGGTGTGTTAGTCACATTCAAATTAGAGGAGGAGAGATTCATTTTGGCCCGAGGTTTCAGAGGATTGAGTGCATGCATGACAGGTGGCTGCAGGGCAGAAAGAAATGCATGGTGGAAAGCCCTGGAGGAGGAAGGCTGATGAGCTCACAGTGGTCATGAAGCAGAAGGAGAAAGGGACAACAGAGAGAGAGGGAGGGAGAGAGGAAGAGGGAGGGAGGGAGGGAGGGAGGGAGATCCTCCAAAGGTGTTCCTTCAGTGACTCCCCACTGGACCCTACCACCGAACAGAATGTTCTGTCGTGAACTCGTAAATGGATGAACCTATTAATGAGCATAATGCCGATTATCTAGTCACCTCAGAGACCCACCTCTGAACACACTGGACGTTGGGGGCACATTTTTAGATCTACTTCAAAACAAAATCTTAATGCTGAATTCTCTTCAGACGAAGATCTCAAAATATGCTCTCAAGGTCCTGCTCTTTTCTTGGAGATTTTTTGTGGTTACATATTATTAGGGCAGAAGATGTTTATAGCTTTGTCTCCAATATTAAATGTCTTTGGAATGTAAACTGCTTTGGGGTAGAAATGGCCTTGCATCAGCGAGCCCTCTCTGTCATGGCCCCGTATCCCCACTCCCTGCTGGATTTCTGGCTGCTCAGGACAGCACCGTCCGGGTGAGGCGTCCTAAGCCATGTGCGCTTCGGGAGAGTGACTCTCAGCTTTTACTCCAAGAGTATGAACTTGTGTCCAGTGCTCTAGGAAGGAATTTAAACACAGGATACACTTGTCATTATATTCAAACATGAAAATGTATACTTCCTTTGCCTCAAGAAATTCACATTTTCCAGAAAAATTTTCTATATATTAGAAAGAAAAGGATCTTTAAAAAAATCTCCATCTCAATCGTAGAGTTACTAATGTGGTTCTTCCAAGTCTGTACAATAATCATTTTTTCATTTTTGCATTGTCTAAAGATAAATGTTTTTATGGGACAGAATGCTTGAAATAGGAAGTGTCCAGTAAACCTTGGGAACATGGCCATTACATCTGTATTTGAATTTATGTTCCAGTGATCTGTTTCAAGATTCAGGTTCTGAGAAAAGCTTAGTCCACTTTACTAATCTCCAGTACCACATTATATTTAAGCATTTCACAAGCACCTATGAATTCTGGAAGGAGTTTTCAGATTTCCGGATGCAGAGATGGAAACATGAAGATGATGAGAAAGTGGAGTCCCTCAGGGCCCCGCACAATTGCTTCAGTTTCTGGCTCAGTAAAGAGCTGGTGCTCAGGAGCAGACAGCTGCTGTGTCCTGGTCACATTGGACACACTCTCAGTCTCCTGGGAGGCCAGGCAATAGGGAAGGTGGCCCCTCCTGGGGGACACAGCAGCAGCAGCTGAAGTGTGGCTGGGCCCTCCTGATGTCAATGATACCTAACATTTTAGAGGCTTCCAAAGTGGAAGAACACATGGAACATGTTTTGGGGACCAATGCAGGTATCTCTGGGGATAACTAGAAGCCCTGCGCAAACATCCCTGGAGGCGATATGTGTATATAGGAATCAAAGAGCTGTGCAAAGACACAATCCGGCACAGCTTTGCTAGCTGAAAGCTTCAGAACTTTATTTATGGTTACGAACAGGTGAAATCCAGACAGTTCACATCACTCATAGATAATACATTGAATAATCACTGGAATTTCTTGGTGTTGGGATACAAAATACCCAACACCTGCAATTTAAAGAAGGAAAAGTTTATTTGGGCTTAATTTTAGAAATATCTAAAATTGTGACTGGTGGCATAGTGAATTCACTGTGACTGGTGGCATAGTGAAAGGGCCTGAGCAGAGGAAAACTACTCACCTCATGGCAGCCAGAAAGCAGAGTCCAGGGAGGAGCCAGGAAGGGAGACGAACCCTTGCGAGTGATGCCCACAGCCTCCATCCAGACCCCTTCCTAACACTGTGTGAGCTGTGCCCACCGTCAGCCATGCTTCTGCCACACAGGCAAGGTTTAGTGCGCCAGTTTGGGTGTAAACCAGAATACCTGGCCTCATCAGGATAGTTCTCTAACAAGGGTTGGTTGAAGGACAGTTTGGGTGCAGTGAAAGCAACTTTTTGCCGCTCCTTTTCTGTCTTACCACACTCTTCTGGTTGTTCTAGTTAGGTCTCTGGTGTGGTTGTTTCATGCTGTTCCACTTCCTTTTGGCATGAGACTTTTTAAAAAAAAATTTATTTAAAGAGAAAAAAAAGCAAAACAGAAAAAAGGGAGGAAACAATATAGAATTTCAAAGAAAAAGAAAAAAAATAAACAGTAACAAATCACTAGTGGTAAATTACATATTGCCTTCTAGAAATAGTTGTTCAAGTTACAAAATTAAGGCATACAAAGTGAACATTCAAACAGTGAGGCTGCAAATAGTTCTGTTCAACGACCCAACAAAGACTTAGCAACATGGTTATCAATCCTACACACTTAAACATACATGCAATTATATCTTTTAGAACACTTTCTTTTCCTCCTTTTGCTTTTCAAGTCCATTATCTGTTTAGTTATATCATGTTTCAGCTTGCTCAGTACCTTACTGATCTGTTTCATTGTTATTTACTTTTTATTATTTATTTATTTATTTATTTATCTATTTTAATTTTTTTAGTGTTTTGAAGTTAGCAAAATACAACAGGATAAGATGGAATAAAGCCAACTGAGATAGTGCAGTGAAATTGGTACAGAAACCCTCAACAGGTTACAGTAATAGGTACCATAGTATATCCTGTTATCTTCACAACAGTTGTTCTTTCAATCAGGTATAGCCAAATCAAAGGAAATACAGGACATTCTAGAACTTATCAAAACAGAACATTGAATAGAGCAATACCATTAATCAGAACAAAGCAAAACAGTGATAACAATATTTGCCTTCAAAGACATGGTAGAAGGAAATCCCCCCTATTTACTACATTGCATATGGTCAACCTCTCAAGCGATGTCTAGATCTCTGGCTCTCACTTGCTAATGGGAGAGGGGTTGATTCTCAGCTAGTGTGCTGGTATGAGACTTTTTTTGAGGATGATTTGTCTGATTCCTATCTCATTCTTTGATATTTCACTAAAACACTCTAATCAGACCTCAGGAATAGGGAAATTTATTTTTTTTGCTTGGTTGGAGCTGAGAATTTGGGGGAATCATTTCTTTCTCTAATATGGGTATTTTAAATCCGATATCTTGATTGTAAAAATCTTAGGCATTTCCTTGGAATCTGGTCAACTTCCTGGTTTAGAAAACTTAAGTAGACTACAGTCATTAAAATAGCCCTATAAAAAGTACAGCTCTAATGTGCCCAAGCATTTTGGAAAGAAGTGCTTTTGAGTGCTTTCACTGCATAGACACCATAAATATCACATCTAAAATGTGTGTCTCAATATTCTTCAGTATTTAAATTTTGTAATGCTTTCCCCACAAATTAGGCTGAGTTTTTAGACTCTCTTCCAATCATGTAAGAGGTAAGCTTGTTGCCCACAGACTTTTAGAGAAAATCATAGGAAATAAACTCTTTAAGCAGCATCAATACTAAAAGAGTTATCTGGGAAGTTTAAAATACTTTGCAAGGTTTTCCCAAGAGTTCCTTGAAACAATGGTGCCTTGGTGATTGGGCTATGCCTCCTGTGATCTTCTTTATACTGACAAGGTGATTCGATTCAAAACATTTTATTACTTCACATTTCAGCAGAACTGAAATGCTCAGGGGATCTGCCACTGCCATGCTTGGTGAAATAGAGCCTGGTCCAGCAAGTGGGAGGACCTTACCTTTGGAAGGAGCCCACTGTGAATGTAAAGTCTTGGTAGCCTGAATATCTGAAATGCCCTTTCTGTTCCTAATTAGTGTATGCTTTCTCTATTGATGACTACCTGGGACTACCTGAGGAGGAATTTGCTTTGTTCTCAGAGGGGCCCACACCATTATCAATCACAGTGTGTAAAAAATGAAAGATTGGAGAAGAGATTGTTAGGGCTCCAGAGGCTGCATCCTAAATGAACTTCAGGAGCAAAAGCAGTCTCAGTATAAATGCGGCAAGTCTTCATATTGAAGCTTGATGAAATTAAAGGCAATGCCAGGTAATATAAACCATTGTTGAATCTTTCTTTTATTAAAACTGGGCTAAAACAAGGGCTAGGAAGTTGTCAGGTGTGGTAATTACTTCAGCACTTTACTGATGAAAGCCCTCTTGGGCAAAGCCCTCTTCTCATCTTTTTTCCATTTCCTCTGAGTTCTACTTTCAGCTACTGGAAAAGAATAAATACGAGCTGAGCAGAGGGCAAGCAACTTCACAAGCCATTTTTTTTATGGATTAAATATTTTAAAGGGTGGGCATGATGGTGTTTTTCATACATTTTTAGTTTCCCTGAATCACCACCTTGAGAGAAGTTGTCTGGTCCTTAAAGAACAGGGAAACATACATGTGGGTGACTAGATAAGTAGGAAATAAGCAAACCTTGGGGAGACAACATTGGCTGTGTGTGAATATTTTATAACCCAAGTATTGCAGCCAGAAGGGAAATAGCTGGAACATACTAGAGATCTGATAATGGATGAGATAATCTGATTATGGAGGAAGTCACAAACCTTTTAGGTCGTTGCTATGTCAAGAGTGGTCTTTGAGGCAGGACTTGCATCTCCTGGGAGCTTGTTAGAAACAGACTCTCTGGCCCCAGAGACACTAAGTCAGAATCTTCATTAATGAGATCTGCAGGTGAATCATCTGGACTTTAAGAAGCCCTGGTCTGTGAACAGCCCTTAAATCCATGGTACTGAAGCCAGGAAGGGCACATAGGTTCTCAGCAGGCATTTGCAGACTGCAAGGCATCGAGGAAATCACACATTCAGTGCTGGGGAAGACAGGCACAAACAGCTCGGGCAGCAGATTCACACAAAACTTTTAGAGTTACAGTAAAAAGTGCTTTCCTTTAAAGAGTGAAATTTTTGCAGGAGCATAGAAGAGTTAACACTCTCCCAGAGATTCACCAGTCATGATGAAAGGTTGTTCACACACAGGCGACGTGAATGTCAGTTGAACTACGGATAAAGAAGAGACACTGCCTGGACAGTTAAGAAGCAGGAGTGTCCTCCACCAGGACAGTGATTTGCTGCTAGGCACCTTTGGTAATAGTCTACCATGAGCCTATGAGGCAGAGTTCACAATAAACCAAACAGTGGTTAGCCAGAAGGATTCTTTGTAATAAATGGTATTTCCTAGTCTCTATGTTTGTGATTAACATAACTCTGTGCTAAACTCTATATAATCCAACCACACATGGGCTTCATTTCTTCGCAAGCATGGGTTCATTTCCCAGTTCCATTTTATAGGCTATGAGACTGACAATTTCCATCTTAACCTAATGGGAAGAATAGTAGTACTTACCCTTAAAAGGTTACTTGAGAATTAAATCAACTAGTATATGTTATTTCCTTAGACGAGTGCTCAACACATAGGGCTTAATGATTATTTTGTGTGATGATTATTTGTAAAGTCTTAGATTATAGGTAGACATTCCAGTACTTTAAAGGGAAGTAGTAAACTGGGAGTATTTGACCAGCACTTGCTGTCAGTCTTCAGGGACTCAGGACAGATCACATTAGCAGGATGCATTAGCTTTAGATGCTACACACCTTACATCTGGGTTATAAAATGAACATTGGATAGGATTTTAAAGAGTCATAAGTGGACTTAAACGTATTGTCATATAACCAAGAAATGAACTATTTGGAAATGGAAAATCCATTTCTTATCTTTGCTTCCAGAAATTTCACTCCTTTTCTTGGGTCCTTTTCATTCTCACTGTTTTGAAGGCCAAGACTCCATTAGTAGTTTCCAAGTAAATGGTCATTGTCATATCCCTGTGATTGAATTGCCTCCTTTAAAATTGATTGAGGAATTGAAATTAATTTGTGGTTTTATTGTGTATCCCATTCCAACAGAAATATTAGAAAATAACTTAGATAGGGTAAAATTGTAACACACTTAGGATCAACTGGAGCTCATTAAGAATGACAGCTTGATCTTAAAAAACAGCTTTAATAAAAAATGATTTTTCCAGTCATTTTGTAGTGGTGTCTAACGTGAAATTTGAAATTTCCCCCCACCTCCACTTCTTACTTTCCTTTTTTCCCTCTCATTTATCCTTTTTTGAATGGCATTTCTGGAGGGAGTGTCACTGAAGAACACAACTGGTCATAAATGATGGCAGTGATTTCCAGAAGCAATGCGTTTTAACGACTCTCTTTGAGAAGATTTAACAAATACAGGAAAGTGGTAACTTTAACTCATGCTATGAGCTGGATATCTGAAAACTTTTTTGTGATTCTACTTTTACTTTAGGATATACAGCAAATCATTTTGCTTCTCCAAGACTCACTACCCTACCTGTGAAATCTGGACTAAAGTATAAAATCATGTATCCAAACAGATTTCCATGTCTAAGCCTCTGTGATTAGAGTCGTGCACAAAAGAATTATGAAAAGTATTTCTACCAAGTTTAATTTCACCTGGTTTAGGAGAATTATGATCACAGCCCACCATGAGGCCATCCTAGGAGGACCTGCAAATTTTTCTCCGAGTACAAGACTTGCCATTGGTGACTACGCTTCCTAAGAGTAATTTCTCTCCCCAGCCTCTATTAGCCCAGTGCCATGTTGGTCAGCCTCTTTGTAATGTGGATTTTTTTCAGAAGTATTTTCCAGCACCTTCTGTCTCTCTGTCACTGAAGGTGCTGTTGGCAACCCCTGCAAGGCCAAGAGCAGGGGGAGCCTGGGAGAAAAGTGCATTAGACTCGGTTTCGGGGCCCACAAAGCCTTGCAGGAGGACGTGGTAAAGGTTCCCTTTTCCAATCATCCTCCTTAATCAACCAGCCTTTAATTTTAACAAATTAAAAGCCCGGAGGCAGCAAGGATTACTACAATTGAATGCTTGGGCAGCTCCCGTGCTGCCTTCCAGCCCAGGCATTTCTTGTTTATTGTTCTTTCTCTTTTTCTGGCTTTCATGAACAATCTACAAAGTGGACAACTGGCAGCTAGAAAATCAATTGGCTCTTATATCTTCTGTAATTAATTTCTCATTGCCAAGAACTCTTGAGGCATTTGTAGGAAATAAACTAACTCTTCTACCTGTTGTGGTGCTTTTGACAGGTGATAGTACCAGTGTGGTGAAAACAGACAGAATTCCGTAACCAAGTATGCTGTCTGAGGGCTTCTCCTTTCATCCATGTTTATCTGTAGAGGACCGAGTTTCCCCAAGTAATTAATCATTAATACAAATAATAGTTATTTAGGGTTTACATATTATTGTTTTTACTAACAATACTTTTTTATTATGTTTTTGCTTTGGGTTACAAAATCGAACTATACACAATATGAACAGAAAATAGGGATGACAAAAGGAAAGAAAAGTCTAAACTTTTGAAATATGCAAATGAGCACAGCAGGCACACATATGTATGACTAGAATTTTCAAAAATAGTTCTTACTTATATTTTTGTTTACTAGGACTTTCGGAGATAAACTATTTTGTCTTATGGTTGCTGCAACCATTCAGTTCTTCTCCATTGTTTAAATTTAGAAGATAACACATTCTTACTACACACCTATGAGAACCAACAAAATGAAAAAATGCCAAGTACACAAGAGCTGATGAAGACAAAGAACAACTAGAGCTCTCACCCATTGCTGGTGGAAATATAAAATTGTACAGCAACTCTGGAAAGCAGTTCAGCAGTGTTATGTAAAGCTAAATGCACATTTAACTATCATAACACCCAACAAACACATTCCTAGGTATTTTCCCAAGAGGAGAGGAAATTTGTGTTCCTACAAAAACCCATACACAAATGACTATAGAAGCTGTTAATGAAATGTCCTAAGTGAGAAATAGACTGACTGTCCTTCATCGGGGGAAAGGATAAACAAAGATGAGGCCACAGGATAGAACACTGTGCAGTGACAACAGAAGTCAAAGGGGCAAGCTTGATGCTCATAGCCATTGGGTTAACCTCACAGGCACTGTGCCCAGGGAAACAAGGCATTCACAAACTGCTTGTCCTGTGATAGTCTCAAGAAGTCAGAATACAATGTTCGCCAAGAGCTCGGGGCAGGGGGACACCGGACTCTAAAGGAAAGGAAGAGGGAGTTATTTTGAGCGTAAGGCAACTGGCTGGTCCAGCTGGTCCTGGTGGTAAATGAGTCCATATGCATGTTAGAAATTCTAGGCTATGCATTCTGAAAACAAGAAAGCAGACAATTTTATGGCTTTATATATATTTTTTTTTAAAAAATGAAAAATCTCTTGGAAGATTATTTAAACAGAAGAAAATGTAAAAATAAAATGGAAAGTTTCACCTTAGCCTCCTTGGGGACATGCAGAGTCTTAATGAAAATAGTTCAGGAGCAAGGTAGCTTCGGTTTATGTCCCAGCCCCTTCCTTCACTCAGTCCAGCTCTGGGGCTCCTGCGGATTCTCTTTCTGTTTCTTTGTCCTTAGGACAAGGCTGGTATTTGTGCAGGTATTTTGGACATCTGTGTAAAGCACTCACACTTTCCATACATGAACATGTACTTCTAGCACACGTGCGGTAGATTTGTGTTATTCCCATAGCTTCAATGCTGATGCTTTTCATTTGTCATGGCATTACTGATGCCTCTCCATGTGCCAGAATATAGGGATCTTCCCCACCATGATGTATCCCAAAGCCTGCTTAGTATAATGTAACATTACATAATATGACATAACATTATATGAATCATATACTTCATAAATTTAATATTACAATCTAATGTTAATTATTCTATTTAATATGTAATCAATATCAGTAACATATTCAATAAAGTTCTTATTAATGAGGGTAGCCTTTTTTAACTGATTGTTTTTTCGGCTTTGAAATTTTTCTCTACCAGTTCGATCTCAATGTATTTTCTCTCTTTCCAGATGCCTTCGAGCTGTATGTTTTGTTGCTGTTGGTTTTCCCTCCTTTCACCCTCTTCCTTCTCTTTGTCCTGTATCTTTCCCATGAATCCGGTGGGCTTTTAGGAGGCAGCAGTAGTGACGTATGTAGTCTGTCCACATCTTGAACCATAAACTCTTTTTTCAAGATCCACTCATAAAATGGAATGAGGAAAGGTACCGAGGCACAGAGGAGAAGCGGAGGAAGCAAACAGCTCCAGTAGGGTAGTAATTCTGCGTAAGCAGTAGTTAGCTGGGAGCAAGTGGGACTCCCCATTGTACTCCCAGTTCTGGGTCTCTGTACCTGTCAAATGACACTGCCAGCTGGACCGAGCTCTGCAAATCTACGCCACTTCCATTTCCAGATGAGGAAAGAGCTCACAGAGATGAAGTGTTTTGCCAGTGGCCATCCAGTAAGGAAGCTCTAGAACTGAGCCCTAAACTCATGCCTGCAGATTGCTCCTCACAGTGCAGCAAGCAGGCCTGAGGGCCCCCCGGAAAGCCCGCTGAGGGTAAGGGGGAGCAGGCCGGCCTCCTTTCCGGGCCCTGCATGCCTTGCACCGCCACCAGCCGGCGCCGGGAGGCCTCTCCCGCGTTTCCCTGCTGGGCGGCGGGCCCTGCTTCCTGCTCCCCGCCGCCAGGCCCGACAGACGGACAGCAGCTGGCAGGTGGTGAAGGCGGCGGGCGCCTCGTAGCCCAAGGCTAGCTGGGGACCATCCTGGGCGCTGCTGCGGCCCTGCGCAGGCGACGGGCTGCGCAGCGTCTTCGGTCCGGGCAGCCAGGAGGGGCCAGCCCTGCGCGAGTCCGTGTCCGGGCGGCCGGGTGGGGCCAGCCCTGCACGAGTCCGTGTCCGGGCGGCCGGGTGGGGCCAGCCCTGCGCGTGTCCGTGTCCGGGCGGCCGGGTGGGGCCAGCCCTGCGCGTGTCCGTGTCCGGGCGGCCGGG